>JAQFZX010000233.1:0-75968 GCA_034682405.1 Hydroisotoma schaefferi
AATTTTTGGAGTTATTAAAAAGTTTTATGATCAACTTTTGCTAGAACCCGTGTATGGACACGGGCCCTTTGGCTAGTCCACAATAAAGGTTAATAATCCATACGATATATCTGGAAGGGTTTATATTTATTCCAGCAAATTGTACAATTTATGCATTCAACATAACATTTATTTTCATTCATTTCGCTGAATCCTCTTAATGGAATTACTTATAAATTCACCATCTCTTCTGTCTGAATTTCCACGACTTACTTTAGAAGTTTCACATGCAAACACATCAATTATTCATTAATAAGCTTGCTAATCCTTGTTTGAATAATCTTTGCTATTTTACCATATCTGTTGCACTACTGCCACGGTGTCTGGAAACTGAAGCAAACAATTGCACAATAGTCATGGTTAAAATACAACGGGGCCTAATTAAAAAGTATACGATGTGAAGATGATTTGATACGAGACGATGGAGAAAGTAGTCAAAAGTAGTAGTGAAATTTCGCTCATGTAGCAAACGACCTAAGGTGTGTTCGTTTGGAGTATCACCTCCAAGAAGCAGCAAAAGTGTTGATATCTTGCAATTGCAGTGCAATAATGGCAGAGGTTACATACTCCCGAAAGTAATTGATAGCCTAGTCACGCCTATTTCATGTAACACCGGTCGTAGCCACCATTGCAGCTTTTCAAACAGCAAACATTCAAACTTGGCCTTTCTTTTCTGGACCTGGATCATGTTTCCGTCGTTAATTTCAGGATTTTACTCCTGATGTGTCAAGTACAAAGCAACTGAACCTTTGCTCAAAGGAAAGACCTGAGGATAGGATTAGTCATGGATGCGGAAAGTACTGGGATTGCAACGGAATAATTCACAGTTCATGAGAACTGAGTTGAATAAATAAAATTAGGGAGGGATAAACTCCACGAAATCTGGATGTCTTTTTGATTAACGTTTCGGAACGAAATTTGATCCTTCGGACAACAATCCGTCGAGAATATACACTCACCACGTATATATTAACCTATCTGTATTATATTATACAAACACATTCAACAGAATCTTAACATGGCTCAGACTGGACTCCCCTCAAATCTTAGGATTTGGTGGTTTATTCTCTTACTATCAGTCTAATTGGTTATTTAAATTATTACACTGCAGTTTGACTAGTCTCTGCTACCTTCCCTGTCAAGCTCTGCTAGCCGGCCTAATTGTTCGTTTGAGAGCAAGAGCAACTTGCACATTGTAGATTCTAAGATAACTGCATTTATTGCTTTACTAAATTATTAACATTATTCATTTTTTTTGTACCACGTGTCCGATATTGGAAATACTTGATTGTATACACGTAAATAAATCTTGATTGCTTACTTACTTACTTAGGTAGGTGCATTGTTTCGATTTGATTATTCTGACACATATATAGAGTTCCATTCAATGCGATAAAGATCAAGGTAGATATTTTTTGCAATTATTTCCGTATTATTTCTGAACGTCTTATAGAGATGATCCTATATTATTAAGATTTATGTACAGCTGTTGTCAGTTCTCGACTTTGAAACAGGCGTGTGTCTTTCAGTCAATGGGCGAAACTTTTTTCATACTTCAAACTTTCAGAAACAGACAATTGAAGTTTGTGAGGATGAGTTACAATTTATATTGATGACGCTTTTAATGGATATGGTCAAAATTCTCATAAGGCTTTAGTTGAATCAAATAAATTCTAAAGTATTCTAAACAGTATATATTTTAATTGTATAAAATTTTCCCCTCTCTCAAATTTTTATTTGCACCCACAGACCGAATGACCAAAACGTACAGAATGTTGTAGATTGTTTGATTTATTAAACTGTGAAAAATATTGCACTTTGCACAACCCCTCTGGCTCTGGTTGCTAGTGATAAGAGAAGATAACTTCTGTATAGAAAAGTTTAATTCGCCACTCAAAAATGTGTCTGGTTGTGGCTCTGAATTATTTAACCTAATTCTCTTGATATGAAAGTAGTTTTCACTGAGAAAAATTTCAAACATTCTATAGGAAGTACACAAAAACCTTTAGTAAAAAGGGCTAAATTTTAGGTTGACCATCCTAAATTTATTAAAAGCGTTCATGCTATGTGTTACAAGTAATTCAAAAGAAATGCAGTTTTACTCTCCAAAGAATAAATTCCTTTCATGATAGAAACCTTGTGGTCCCTTATCTAATTCTTTGCCCAGTTACGAACTAGCCCAGTCATTCATTTCTGAATGAAACAGAATGCAAGTACAAGGAACCTTGGATAAACCATCAAAAGCAACATGTTCCACTTCCTTTTCGAATTCCAGCACACAGAGCAACATCTGTATGCAATTTAATTGTAGCTGGCTTCAGTACTTTTATTACAACCATCCAATGCAAAGGATCTCTCTCGGCATCCGGAAATCTCCCATCGTGAAACTTGTTTGTCCTTGCATTTATATTTTGGGCATCCGCTGAATTTATATTTTGGGCATCCGCTGAATTTATATTTTGCACTCTTAGTCTGATTTGGAAACTTTACGAGAAATGTAAAAAAGACAAGCCAAAAATGCAAGAGAGGGGAGGAAAACAAATCTACAACTTGCTTCCTCTATATAACCCATTGCACTGCAGGATGTTTGATGTCTGCAATTCACTGCAGCATCTCTAGTTTCTAGGACAGCTTTTACAGTTACATGACCCAGTAGACATGTTTAATTCTTTCTACTATTCCTATCTTAGACATATATTATTCTGTTTTTACAAATAATGGCCGCATTCCTGAAACAATGATCAAATTTTTAATTTTGCGGTCATGATTTTCATGCAATTAAATAGAAGGCATTTAGAAGGAGGTTTTTGTCAGACGAGGCTACAATTATTAACATTTACTCTTTGTATTTAAACGATTTGATTTGTATTTGACGAACGAATGTATATTCGGGTTTCAGTTAGTTGATTAGATCGGTTTCAGTAACTAAAACCTTCGATTACTGAGATTCTTGGCGCAGGAATTTTTAAACGACAAGTCGTCGAAATCCAATCTCTTGTATAGTTAGGCATAGTGCGTAATTACTTCTTGCAAAAAATGCATATCTCTCTACCTCCTCTGGAAGTCTGCATCGAAAACACAACAAAATAAGAGCGCAGTATAGCGCAATAACGTATCATAGAAAAAGCTTGAAGATTTCTTTCTCGAAGTAATTCTAGCCTTGCAATTGAGTTGTGTAAAAAAACTACTGCAAAACGGAAGGAGAGAGGAGAACATGCATGCCAAAACAAACAAAACTCAACTTTTAATCCAATTCGGCTGAGAAACCCTTAAGTAACCAGACGGATAGGCGGATGCTTGAAGATGTGGCAAACTAGATGCGTTTGTTGTTGGACTTTGGGAAGTTATGCCAAGACATTGCATACGACGGATTTCTCTAGGGAGTCTCATTTCACTCTTCTAACTTTCTTCGATACAAATGCATTAAATAAGGCAAAGTATATACGAACTTCATAGTAAGAAGGAGCCATTTATTGAGTTCACTGGAGTTATAAGTTGAACTGTTGGGTGGGCTAGGCACTGGAATTGGCCCTACTGACAGACTCCGAGGAGAACAAGACAGCCAAAAAATGAATACAGACCATACAAAACGAAAAGTATCACTTTTACCAATTACAAAGCGTACTGTCACTGTACACAAATAACAGTCTCTAAACATCTGTAGAATTAAATTACTTGTGGTAATATATGTATTCATGTAACTACTACTGCTACTAATGATATGGAAAATGCAAAACCACACTATTATCAGACAGACATACATTGGCTTTCGGGTACAAATGGGAAGATTACATGTTTTAAAGATGTATTAACATGTCTTTAGAGACCTAGTAAGTGTTATAGAGGTTAAGAAAACTCTTCATTGCTCGCTTTCTTTTGTTCATTTCATTGTGTTGCATACTCCTGTTTAAAACGGAAGATTTAAAAAACTCATAAAGCTAAAGATATAGAAACTTTGTAAAATGAATGCACATGGATTGCACAACGGAAGGAAGTTTTATTTAAATGAACTTTTTATGAAGTTTTGAGTTCAACGAAAACAAAATAATGCAAGATTCCAGCGTGCAATTGTAATGTTGAGAAATACGTTGCTTAAAAATTGTGTTGTAACATATTTTTTGTAAACTCAATTGTTCTTTTTCAGGTTGTGAATTTCGAATGGGCACGAGGAGGTATGAGCATGCTAACTGAAAAGAAATCCAAAGGAGTAACCGTCAGCCGTCTTCTTATCCAGAAAGCCATGAAAACAGATTCCGGTAATTATCAATGCGCTCCACAAAACGCTCATCCAGCTTATGTCAAAATCCACGTCTTAGAACACGGTAAGTCCTACTTATTTTATAGTCTTATAACGTTTGCAACGAAATTAACCATATTTTTCAATTTCAAAGGCACCTTTTACTATTTCAATAACATCCGTCCATACACAATTTACCCAAACTGCAAATTGCATTCGGAAGGTACTGCTTGAAATATATTCATGTGCCACCTCAATTCTTACCTGTACAATTGACTGGCTATGCCTCAAACTCATTCGCGATAAACTTCATTTCATTTCACTCAAATAAAATTTATACGTGAAAAATCATCTGCCTCATTCTCCCGAGACTTTTCAACTCCTTTTCTGCCCTGACAATCCATGCATTTCCATTTCCATTGCAATACATTGCAATCATCATCCCTTTACTCTTTCTCTGCCGTTACACAACCCAATCACCATCCCCAACCAACTAACAACCTTTGCAAAGGTGGCAAAGCTTTGCTCTCTTCAATCTACCTCACATTCTTCAAATGTTCTTTCAACTCTGTTACCAAAAAAATGAATCTTATAATAAAACTTCCCCCCTCCTTACTTTCTTTTTTGCTCTATTCATGTCATGTAAAATACCTCTGCATAAATTTTTCCAACTTTAGTCGGAGTAATGTACTTTTCTCCAAACATCATGGTGAAAATTGACTTCCTTTTTGAGATGTGTCTAGGAAAGGGCATCAAAATCCTGGCTAGGAACAGATAGTCACGCAGTCTACCTTTTCTCCAGTTCAGATCCTCTACAAACTGTATCCTTGTTCGGTTCTGAACCTCACTTTTAGCATTCCGTTTTGAATTCCCTTCGTGAATGCATTATACCAACGTAGTAGTGTAGTAAATATGTAGACACTTGGATAGAACCGCATATGACTTACTATTATCTGCCAACCAACACATACCTACATTATTTATAACTAACTCTAACTTAAGAAACCACCACGAAGGCTGAAATGCTTTCCTATTTCATCTCTCTATCTACCTCTGTATTTTTTACTGGAACTTTCTCAATAGGAGAAATAAAAAAAGATCTACTTTCCAGCCGATTCTTTTCCATTCGACTTTGAGAGAACTTAACTTGACAGACTTTTACTAGTAACAAACCCAAAGAGATCTTTGGCACTGGCAACCTGAATATCACTGCTAGTAACTGAGGATGGAAATTCTTCAAGAATCAGGCACATAACTACAAGAAGGGTAGAGGCGAAAGGTCCTTTAGGCCGGGATAGGTACCTTAAGCATGTAAGCATAGGCCGGGTTATCAGATACGCAAAGATACATTATTTACACGCATGTACTAAATCAGTAGAGTAAATAATCCTATTTCAGTTTCCTTTGTAAGTTTTTCGTTTTTCACAAAAAAAACTATTTTTCTTTGCATAATATTTACAACAATTGCAAAGGGAAGTTGGTTGATTTGAGCTTATGATCTAAATCACCAAAATCCTCCATATTCAAGTTACTTGATTCCTTCCTATTTTAAGCCCATCCAAAAGATGACTTGACTTTATATTTTCATGTGGATTCACAGAAGATGATATTATTCCCTGTGAAGCTATATGAGGTTTCCTCATGCATGCATAACTAAAACCCTTTCTACCTTATGTAAGACTACTAAAGTGGGTTCGAATAGAAAGTGATGAAATGTATGCATGAAAGCTACTCTAATTTGTTGGTGTCTATTTATATGGAACTTTTTTCACAAAATGCATTCACGAAACTTTAATTTCAACTGTTCCAAATGTTGTTCAAAAACGCAATGAAATATCGTATACAATAGACACGGGAATTATAATGCTGTGTGATTTGTCTGGTGAAAGGAGAGGATGGAACTACAGTTTTTTAGAGCTCACTTTAACAATAGAAGTATTATGATTATTATTTTGCTTTGTTAATCCATGCTCCCTTTCCCCAACCTTTGCCCAATGCAGAGCAGTGGTAGCCACCAAACGAAGGTGACTTTTTTCTGAGGATTTACAATTCCATCTCCATATGGCATAAGCAGGAGGACATATTTTTATTAATTACAAAAACAATTCTGAACTTTACTTCGACCTGAAGTAGTAAAGTTTATTCTGAGATTACAATCCTAAAATTAATTAGAAAATGTTTCTAAGAACTGTAATTCAATGTTGCTTTTAGCTGCTACTGCGCTACTGCTACTCCTACTAACTACCGTCAATCGTTGCGTTACTTAACCCTACACTTTTATAGTTTGAATAGTTTGAATAGTTTCTTCTCTCTTTATTAATTTATTTATTTTAAAAATATCATGAGAGTAAGTCTTATGTAAGCAAACATTTAAGTAGATTGTAGACAATATTTCTGCTTGTTACCTGTTCCTCAACTCTCGCATAGATTTCTTTACTCGTCACTTTCAACCTTTGATACCTTTATGTAAACTTTCAATTTCTGACATTACTAAAGTGTCCCAGCCAGTACTACCTACTCACTACTTTGTAAACTTAAATATCAAGCTCTGTTTTTCTGGTGGTAGAGGGTTGTATAGGGTTATCCCGATAGGTTGTGAAAGAAGAAAATTTATTTATTTCCAATCCCCTTAAATCCTACTTTATACGACATTAAATGTATTCTCTGTTCAATTTTACACACCGCATACTCGTTCCAGTGATTCGACATTAGATTGGCACAATCTGGTTCGCTTCTTGGTTGACTATTTACAAGTAACTGGTGGTGAAAGCTTGTAAGCTATTCTTGTATGTTAGAACCTACTTGGTATTTATTTATACTCGCCGTCGTATCACAGAATTCAGACAATCGTTCTTATTTAATTCCCTTATACTTTCCTCTTCTTTCCTTGCATACTTTATTTCAACTTTATCATATTTTTAGAAAAAAAGTTTCTCCTCTACAGCCTTCTTTTATTTCTTATGTCAAAGTCAATAGAGGTGGAAGAACAGTGGAACACATAACCAGATACATTTAAGTACAATGTACGTCTGCTTGAGTGAAAAAATTGATACAAAACATATTTGAAATCCCTACTACAAGCAATGGGAAGATGGATAGTTTGTGACAGTTGGTGTGCACCGGGCTTACAAAAAATACAAGTAATCTCTCCCGGGTTGGAGAGAAATATAAAGCAATTCCGATTTGCGAATCTAATGTAATGTAATCCAATTCCTTGAATTTTATTTCATTGTGTTTTCAACATCCCTTGTTCTGGTGTCGACGCGGACTGACGTCTTCGTCTTGTTCTTTTGACATGAGTTTTAAATGGAATACGCTTCTATTATGAGCTTTGAATATAAATAAGAAAATGAGATATCCCTTTTTCATTCTTAGCTATTATTTTTGTGTAGATTTAATGGGGAGGACGTTTTAGTATATTTTTACTGCTGCTTTAAAAATAAAATGAATCTTTATCAACGGTATGAGTTTGAGAGATTTTAATAGATAAGAGTTTATGCAAGTAGATGTGCTTTTAGTATGTTACTGGTTTTTTTAATCATAAATTCCAATGGATGAGACGTTTTTTAGATTTGATCTTGACACTGTTTCTGCTAGAAAACTTTCTCCAGATTATAAGTGATAGTTATATTTTTTATGATTTTGATTTGCACTTGAAGGCTGTTCTTGACAATCCCTGTTACTTAAGGGGCATAAGCACCACTTGACAATTTATTGTAGCCTTGAATATAGGGCGATAGATCAAATATAAAATCAAGCCCATATGCTACATAATGTGTACCTATGCTTAAAATATCCGTGTCCTCTTCTAGGATTATGAACCGTAATACTTCTCTTTAAAGAAATAGCCATCTTAGCCTTGAAGTTGATTTCCTGATGACATTGGAAATGTTTTTGCTAACGGGAGTAAAATTATAAAAACGATCTGATTCATACTGTATAACCTACCCTAGATAGAAAGATACTTTACTCTCATGTAGAATTAATACGTAGTCCACAAAAAACTCAGTATCGTTGGGACATTCGTTATTCAGCAATCGGGATACAAAAAACCCAAGCGGGCTGCCTATTGCTTATTCTATGTGTACTTTGTACTTTCCAAAGGCTTTCTCCATTGGTTCATCATCTTCGTTTCTTTGACTTGACTTGAGCTTGACTGACTGTGCCGGCTGAGCCCAACAAACTGTTTAGTATTCCAAGGGGTGGGTGACGTCCATATTTTTCTAGCGACTTATCCAATCCCTTCTTGCTTTCAAATAACCGTAATATTATTTTGTAATTCGACTACTACTACGTATAATATATTACATATAGATTGCTGGAGTGGGTTACACTACAGATCATTTTGTCCAAGGCTAAACGGAGGGTGAAACGGAATTACTATACTATTACTTCTCAATGAGTTTCGACTAAAATGAATTCACCCTTTTATTTTCTCAATTTGAATTACACTCCCATTTTTCCTTTCCCTTTGAAAAGGCACATTTATCTGGGAATGATTGCTGGAAATTATTCTGCCCGAAAAAGATTTTTTAAAGAGAATAAAGATCATTAATTAAAGTTTCAAGTGTTTGCTTCCATGTAGAGCGAAAACAGTTTAGGTGAAGAAATATGGGAAGTACCAGTATTATAGTGAATGGGTATTATATTTTATAATATGAAATTTAGGTAAGTTAATTACGGCAGACGGATACAAATTGCTTACACATTGTAGCGCTTGTAATAAAAGTAATTTAATATTCCTAATTTGTCTAATCGTATCATATCGTCATTTATTTTATTATTTCGATGTAGGATACCATTAATCCTGTAAACTAAGCGTGTCGATTAAAATATGATTAGTAATCATTAATAATCACTAGTAATTCATTATCAATCGCAGAAACGTTTTGCTATTTTAGCCACCATCATTTTGCGTAATTGCAGAGAATTTTTACGACTCAACAAATGTTTATTTATTCATTTATTCAGTGCAACGTACTCGATTCACTTCTGATTCTAGTGTAAAATTTTTCTAAAGTTAACAAGAACTTGGCCTTTTCCGTTTTCTCGTTCATGCAAACTAAATGGTGATATAATTTTTCTGCAACTATCATTTATTAATAAGCAAGTTTTAAAAATTCATTAGGAGAACCATTCTTCTTATATTTTCTTAGTATTCAGTTAATCAAAAGCGGTTTAGACTGACTGTTAAAGCTGCTTTCTTTTCGTATTCCAGTCCAATTGGGACTTTGGTTTACCCAAAAAAAGCTAAGCTAGTTTACTAAAGAAAGTCTTTTCCTTTTAAATGAATCATACAGAAGACGGTATAGTAAAGTTTCTAGGTTATACTTTGAATAATATTTATTATGGATGAAGGGTGAAAAGATGAACGTGAATATGTAAGTGAGTTTTATAATTTTCCACTAACAAGCTACCAACTGAGGAGTGCTGAGTTTTTTTGGTGCTTATTAAGGCTTGCATGTGAATGCTCTGTCACTCCGTCCGTCCGTCTGTCCGTCCGAGCGATAACTTTTGAACCGTTAAACTTTTTCGAGTTCCGCTTTCAGATATTTGTCACTAAGGTTCCAAGTTCGAAGATGGACCTTGTGGGCCACACCCCCAGGGGAGTGGGGTCAAAGTTTACACTTTCGTTTATACTAACCCCTATCAATTTTGGTGTCGTTTGAAAGGTATTAACTAGGACAGAAACAGGTGTTGGAATTGTTCTGCGACCCTCCGGTCAAGAGTTATGATCTTAACAGGGTCATGATGGGGCAGAGTGAGGCTCTACTACCAAATGCCAAATGGTACCCACAACCTCGACAACTTCATACAACCTCTCTTTGAAACTTTTGTCCCCAAATATTTTACCCACACACCCCAAAAGTTTTCAAATATTTCTCACAGTGACCCAAACATGTCAGATTGTCTCACATTTCCCCTAAGGCCACAAAATGTCTCAACTTGCCCACAACACCCAAATGTCTCAATTCTTAATAAACGCAAGCCTTCGTTACGCCCGTTTACAACGGTTTATTTGACCTTTCTTACTTTGGTTAGGTGTCATACTTCATGCAGCTTAAATTTAATCGTAATCTGTGGACCTTTTAAAAGATTGAATTTAATAAGTACATTAGGTCTAGAATTACTAGGTTCTAATAGATTTAATGCACTTTTCATAATTTGAATTAATGATAAAGTCATAATAATGGGAAGCATAGGACTTAGGCAAACAAAGTAAACAGGAAAAACTGTAGCAATAACTAAACATAGCGAGGCAAGCTCAGTCCCAAAGTTGATAAACAGACACTATTGATATCAATGCAAATGTGCCTGAGTTTTCAAGACAGTTATCTTTAAAAGTCTTCACTTATAACATAAATTACCGTATTTCCGGTTTAAATTCCCCTGTTCATTTTTGTTTAGAAGGAAAATTGTAGAGCTGCTTAGAATGAGTAAGGACGAATTTAAATTTATAGCGTAACAAGACGGGGGGAAGGATTAATGTTAATGGGGAAATAAAACCGGAAGTTTATAAGTACTTCTCTAACTAAATCTAGAATCAGCGACTTAGAAGAAGAAAGTTATTGTTATCCAAATGAATCTACAGGTAGGTTGTCGCAGCCTAGAGCATAATGTTTATTAAGTAGGTACTCCTATGCAACTAAATCTGTTGCAGACCCCCTAATATGCCAAAAAACATTCGCCAGAAAAACTGCAACCACTTCTCCCAAGTGGCCCAGTTTACTTTTTATGTGAAATTTGTCCTAGCTACTAAGCTTTCTAAACTTAATACTATTGAATTATAATACTCTATTTTCTAAGCGTGTACACAGAAGCATGACTGTAGTCATAGTCAGGGTAGTTATTTCGTTGTGAGTAAAAAACTGTCACTTTTTGCCATTTTGCGAAAACCCTTTCTTTACAAATTGCACTCATGAAGGGTGGAAAGAGGGTCAACAATCCATTATACTTTCCTTCATGACACAAAATCGTACTGATGAGAAATGCTCGACTGCTGGGCTTTTGCCCAGATTGAATACACTTGTGTTCACATTAAATACATACTTTCACTTTCCTTAACCTTACATGTGGTATTAGAAGAGAAGTGAGATTGGCTACTATAGTTTTGTACCCAAGAAGATACGTAGCTACGCGAAGGGGTGAGTATGGGAAAACATTTATAATAAAAAGTAAAGCAGTAGAAAGTAAAAGTATGAGGAACTGAAGGAAGATTTTTTAGCCCACATTTATCCGAAGAGAAGAGTATGGAAGTTGGGAGTTTGTCACTGAAAAGCGTGGAAAATTGATGTTTATGCCGGATTCAATTTGCTTGTGTGAACATTTCTTTGGTCTATGCGAATTTTTCTTTTAGCAACTATTTTTTCGGACAAAACTATATTCCTCCAGTCAAAAATAACGTAGAGAATATTTTCAATAGGACGTGTCAGCAGTAAACTGTCATACATGCTGCTCTTGGTCTTGGTATTTTCCTTGGTCCGGTCTATTTCTTTCTAGTAGGCTTGTTTTTTCTCAAGCTTAACTATAGCTAAAGTTTTGAGGTTTCTTACTCTCGGTTTGGCTGTATGGAACTATACTAGAGAAAACCTAAGCTACGATAAGGAAGGTTTGAATTCTATAGAGTGACATCTAATCATAACAGGCCGTTCAGAAATCCTTTATTAGTCTGTAATAAAATAGTGGCCGTCCTTGCCGAAGTATCATAAATGGCGTGTCCTCCATTTCAATTTCCAAAGCACGAAATTATTTGATTTCTCTCAATTCTATTTTCACCGATGAAGATATTATTTGATGTTTACAAAAAATACAGCTTTTGCCAAATAACTTTTCTATAAATTGCTCTGCTTATGAAAGCTAATAAATTTGCATTGTTCCCTTGATTGCAGGTGAAAAGCAGGCAGCAATGCAATCAGCATCATCAAATTCCAATAAAACATACATTCTCCCCTACTTTCTCCTCCTGGTCCACTTCCTGTTGATGAAAGGTATTCTAAACATTAGAATAGGAGAAAGCCCGTCATCCCCTGCCATCTCTTCTCCGAAAACGACGTCAATGACTACGTCAACCTCAACAAAATTATCAACATCTCCGACCATTCCAGCCACAGTCACCCCTACTGAATCTCCCGGACGAATCTTTCCAGAAAGGGAGAAAAGCCAAACTTTTAACTTCTTCTTCGTTCCATCCATCTTAATTCTTAGAGAACTCAATCAACCTGTAACTTCATTATTTTTATGGCTTACCCTCCTAGCAGCAGCAGAGGACTTTTACCTTAGATTAAATTACTTCCTCATGCGACCACTACAACTACCAACCATTTCTGAGACTTCTTTAATGCCAAACTTTTTGTTGTGAACATCAACATAATCGGATTCGCATCGTCTGTTATGGTTGTTGCTGCTCCGATTACATGTAAGATCATATTGGATTGGATTATTTGAAGCAAAAGAAACTGGTAATCAGATTATAACTTATGGATGAAATATAAATCAAATTTTCTTAAAAGAAATCCAGCAACTTATTCAATCAAGGTAATATTAATGTACGGCAGTTCACGTACATGGAGTGGCATGCTGTTTTATAAAAGACTTCAAATAACTATAAGTAGTCTTCTTAATCCTTTGAGTAAGTTTCGAAACTTGTACAATAATCAACAGAACTTTATACACTGATCGAGCTATATGTAATCAAAACACGGATGGAAGTGTATTTCATTGATTGGCAGTCATGAGCTTTCAAAAGAGGTCATAGAACGGAAGCCCTAATAAATAAATTAATGTAACGTTCTTCTTTCTTCTGCCGGATAAACTCAAACCCCTGTTTGTGCTCTTGGGACAATCTCTAGCAGATGTGAATACTTTAAACTTGTGAAATTTCTTCCTTCCTGGGAATGGTACTTAATTGGATTTTAATGGATTTAAATATAAATCACGATCAAGTTTTCTCTGATATACCCTCGATCATCTATAATCTACAATCCGACTCACAGCTATATTAACGCTATGATAACATCTTCGACATCCGTTTGTGAGGAGAGTTGTTCAATTTTTATTCCAAAACCGGACGGGATTTTAGGTGGATTTGATGGGTATTTACTCAGTTGGTAAGAAGAGTGTTTTAAACAGAAAATATTATTCTTGACTTTTTGCATTACGATTATGAACATTCCTGAATAATTTAGTGAAATCTGAAATCCATTGCTCAATCAATACTGGTTGCTGGTAGAATCAATGCAACTTTTTAGTGAAAAATTAATGATCAGAAAATTTTGCCGTTAATTATATAAATAAGTATACTGAGAATATGATACCAGGAATTTGGGGTTTAGTAATAAAAATGACTCTTAGATTACGTATCGATGCTTTTACCAAAATACAGGGTGGCCCGAACTGATGTACGGTGTAACCATAGTTACGGCTGTGTAACCATAGTTACTGGCATAGTTTAGCTAGTAATGCTAACAGTACATCATTTCTGGCCACCCTGTACCTAAGTTAAAAAACGTTCTTTCTAGATTAACTTTCAAAATTTAGTGTCCCATGCAACTTGTACTTCTTGCTTATAAAACATGACGTTGCTGCAAAAAATGTCAAATGAAATGAAGGACCAATCAAAAACAATATATCACGGTTTTTCTTATAAACAGAAGTATACGTTGCGATTTTAATTAAAATGCAAGCCTGTCAGTGAGTAATTTAAACTTATTCAGGTTGTTTTATAATTAGACATTCTTCATTGCTGTAGACAAGCAAAAGCAACTTGGAAATTTGCAACTTCTTGCCTTTTGCCACAGCATTGCCCTTAACTTTAATACCCTACATTTCCATGCATCTTATATTTAGTTCCATTTCCTGTTTCATTTTCAATTCGCCTTTTTGGTTCCACTGGCTGTTAATTTTGGAACTGGAAAGGTTGATACTAAAGTGCAAATGAAACTAAACGTCAATGTCAAAAGCAAGCAGAGCCCAGAAAAACTTTGTAGCAACCTCATATCACTATTTTATTTCCAATTGCCTAGTTTCCCACTAAATAACATATTTATTTCCAAATTCCATCTCTTTCATCCTTTCTTGATTATTTTGTTTCTCAGCAGGTTTCTCATTCAATTTGCTGCCCTTCGCCTTCTCCCTTTGTGATTGAACATCAGGTGTATGGAACGTAACGCGATGACGAGGAATGAAGATAGAAACAGTTGAAGAAAATTAATCTATCATCACTAAATTGAAAAAGCTTTCAATCTACCTACTAAGGAGACCATCCATTATTGAGAATCCGGCTTCAGTTTTATTTTTAGTAGATTGCCAAAAAGAGTACTAAACTTATACCCTATAAATATGTTCTTCAGGCAACTTTATGACTCCTACTGTTCTAGATACTACTTCTACTATACCATATCTATAAGGAATATAATTCTTATTATTAAATAAATATCATCGCCACCAGGAAAGTATTACTTTCCCCATTCAATAAGCCATAATCATCCACAGCATGGAGCTCCCACAACTTTACTATCTCTGGTGAAAGTTGATGTCAACTTTTATGATGAAAACTAATATAAACTACAATCTTAACATAGTCTGTTGTTTGATTCTTCTGGTTATCTTGAAGGGTTTGGCAAACTGAATCCATTTCATCAATTTAAATAAAAGTTTGTGCGAGCTTGTGCTTTCAGCCGTGAAATTCACCAATCATTCCCTTTCTCATGATTAACTTCTTTACAAGTGTACATACGCACTAAGAAATTTTTTATATAGACAAAACGCTAAAAATTCGTCGATATTAATAAGGTTAAGCTAAAGATGTGATCTATCTTAAGTGTAAGTGTTAAATTAAACTGAAAGAATAAATACGTACTTTGGATAGGTTTGTACGGAAACTTTATGAAAATCTCAATAAAAATGCAATCTGTGAATAATACAGCTAAATTCGAGGAAAACTAAAGTTGTGAATCTCGTAAGTCAGAAGTCTGGAAGTGAAACAAATTACAGTTTCCATAAAATAGAAACTGCTTGATTGTGATTGAATTTTTACTGCTCCCGATGATATGAGTAAATTAAACCCTGCAAGAAATACAGCTTTACAAAGAACAAGGTTTTTATTTACAGATAACTTGCAAACCTAGAGAGTAACAAAAATACAGAGTAAGGGAGTTTTCTTTCCTATTGAGAAAGTGAATCGTGAACAAAATGATATTGAATCCCCTCTGATTTCTCAAATCCTCGAGGATTTCACCCGTCATTCAAGACTATTGTGTGTCAATTGTTGGCAATAACGATTCAACTTCAGAGTGCAACGTTATAGCACCCAATGTATCGAGAGTTTAAAAAAATTATAGTACTACGATAGTGTTATATATCGTACACTATTTTATATTATGGTGTTTGTACAGAAATATTTGATCCCTTGATACTACGAAATATTTCAACCTTTACTGTTTTTCTTTAATAAAGTCATGTCCTCTACATAACATTTATGTATTTTCCAACTCTTGAATATTATGTTATTTATAAAAAGTACCGTGGCATTGTTTACCCAACGTATAGTTTTATATATATGACCGTGTCTTTAAGATATCGTCAATAATGCTGTCAATATTTTTCTTTCTTGTCAAGAGGAAATTAGATTTCAGGAATTTCCTAACGTCTCGTTCATCGGTCATAAGGAATTGATGAAAAACATTGGTAGGTTGTTTTGTCGACTTCCTCTGTCAATTGATCCGCTTGTAACTTGTTTGTCTCTTTCAGCTTTTTCAAAAGTAGGTAGTTTTCTTCATTTCGCAAGTTATGCTCTTAGTTGTACTTCTATACCACGCAGACAGTGGTCGTTTTATAAACTGTAAATTTACAGAAAAACGATGACTTCTTTTGATTATTTTGAAACCTCTGCTCAAGGCATTTTCAAGAACTTTTTCAATCTATAAAAATGTACATATTTGAGGACTGAGTGGGTGTACTAAATATATTGCTTGGGAATGGGAAAAGAATTATGGTGGGATATTAACATATCGTAGTTTTAAACTTCAGAAAAAGTTTGCTTTCTTGAAACTCTTTGTATGATTTGGTTTAAGTAGTCAGCGTGGAAGAAGTCATAAAATATTTGATGACGAAGAACAATGGTAACGTTGCTATCTTAAATTATTTTCAGTTATTACAATTTTAGCCTAATATTAGTTAAATCTTTTAGTATAGTTGATAACCAAAAATACTACAAAAATCTTGCTGAGAGTTTAAAAAAAACAAATGTTACTTTTCCACACATTTAAAAACAATATTCACCATTCTTCTTCCCTTTCAGACTTAGTAGAGAGGGCATTTATGTCAGGACAGGAACAAAAATGTGTAATAACACTTTATAATTCGCAAAGGATTATAATCCTTTCCTCCAACCATGAACTCTTCAAACCAACTTTTAATACCAAACAGTTACTACTCCTCTACTCTCATCATCATTCCTAATCCGACATAAGTTGTGCTAAACTACCCAATAAAATAAACCTCTACAACAATCTCATCTTCTCTACCCTTTTAGTAGATTATTCCCCTCCTTATCATTCCTTTTGCCTCTTTCTTCCTTTGTGTTAAAGAAAGCGTATTATGGATGAAAATAAAAAGTTCTCTTCAAGTTAGTAACGTTAACGAAAACCATGCCAAGAAGACAGAAGCGTGTAAAGTTAAACCGAAAGTAAAAGTAATATTTGTCTCTAACTGTTGTAATAAACCATTAGGAAAATATTACTACTGTACTGTTACTACTTTTCTGTTAGGAAGTAAGCACTAATAATAAATAATACATGTGCGTTTTACTTAGAAGCTACTACTTACAACTCTATTTATGGTCCTTTCTGTAACATAAGCTTTCGTTTATGTAACTACATAAAATAAATGTGTGTCCGTAGGTAGATGTAAACTAGGACGGATCTGATACAAGCAAAGAAATGGTAAATTATGAAGATTCAGCTTATTGGTACATGCTATGCTATGCTGGAGCCTGGTTTCTGAATTTCCAAAACGGGAGAAGGAGTAATATAATATAAAGTAAAATATAAGCTAAAAGGCTAAATTGAGTAATTTCTGTTCTAGAAAGTAAACAAAGACTACTCTGTCCGGTTAGTGATGGTCTTGTTTGTAACGGGAGAGATCTCTCTTCAAATAAACATTTCTGTACGATGTAATTCCAAGAAATGTAATGTCCCTATATTTCACCTCAGATACACTTGCAGATTAAGAAGTAGTAAAAGTTGATGTACCTAAAAGCTAAGTGTTATTTGACATGGTTGTTGTATTCATGTAATAATATACCCCTATCTGTAACTAAGCTTAATCATACACTTTGAGTTGTCTATAAACTATTGAATGGATTATTATTTGGAGGTAACAACTACTAATACTGCTACTACTGTACTATAATAGTTGTAATAAATCAAATACTATTATTATTATGAACGTATTTCTTGCAAAAGTTGTAACGAGAATCATTTCTCATCCTTTGCTTACTTGGCTTGGCTTTCTTTGCAAATATCCATAATCCTACATTAAATATACTTAACGTTTACGATTGGTTGTGTGCCAATGTCTATCTTCATGCATATTTTGGGAAGCAAGATGGGTTGTAATTTATTAAAGGAGAAGGCATACACGGCTCTTAATGGTAGTTATTAGGGTAATAATACCTAAATTATTAAGGATACCTGGTCCCAACGGCTGGATACTAATATTACCGACAGACTTTATGTTTATTTTCGAGTAGGGCCAAATATTTTAGTAAGGATGCTCATTTTAAGATGGGAGTAAATAATATCTGGAGGATATGAAATTGTCTGCCCTTTCCTTAGCATTACCGTTCGTTTATTTGTATGGGGGAGTAAATAAGTGGAATAAACTTAAGGAAGGAAGCTCATGTATTTGCAAATGGAATTAAGTTACATTGCGCCCTTTCTCACTTAAACATTTTATAGCTAGATATATTTATTGAAAGATAAGCTCATTTTACAGGTTTCAGTTTAAGAATGATGAACTCTAACTAGCATCATTAATCGGGCTTGTATATTTCGTAGTACATAGTTTATAGTACACTTCTAATGTAAATACTTCGATGTTATAATTATAAAGAGGTTATTATTAAGAAATTTAACAGCAATAATTGCCTACCTTCGGCCAAGTAGCTATTTTGTTTTCATTAAATTAATATACGAGTACAAGAAAATACACTTATTTATTTTGATCCTTCAGGATGACTTACTTATTATGGAAAGCTTGATTAAAAGTTGGTGAAAGTAAAGTAGGGCAGCAGAAGACATTTCCCTTTACTGACACAACACAAGAAGTATTTCGCTTTACTATTCTGAGCCCACGCTTAACTAGCGGTACTTAATACCTGTAAAACTACACATCTTATTTACGCAGATAGGGTTTACCTCAGATTTAAAGTCTTTCTGCTCCTACTTGATTGATAGTCGTAAAACGGTTTTGCTGACGATGTGAAACCTAAAGTCACAGACTAATGCCTGTTATCTTGGAAAGTCTAGATTTTGCTAACAACAACACTCCTAGAACTTTACTTTTAGCGTACTCTTTTCGACTAGGCTTAAGACTTACTTGTGAAAAATATCTGCAACACTTTTGCTGAATCGGTTTGTCTTGACGTCCTTTTTCTGCTGACTTATTACTCAAGCATTTTCCCACTTTCACCAGTTAACTGCTGTGAACTCATAGATTAATCACAGGCTGTAAATTTACTACAGATAAAACAGAAATAGATCATGAATCTCATGTCATATACACATTGGTCATATTTATGGGACTTTTCCCCATCAATGAAATAAATAATGATTAAAGCGACTATTTCGACAGATGTTAATGACTTCGTTGAGAAAATGTATTATAAGTTAGTTTACTCGACCGAATATATGCAGACGTAACTGGATGGGATGTCAATAAAAATATAGTTGCATATTAAACGTGCTGACTTAGCATCGAAGTAACGTTGTTATCGCTGCGGTTGAGTATAATCAGCCGTTATTGAATTGCATATGAAAGAATGGATTATTGAAGATACTGAAATTCAAACAGCAGCGATGCCTAAATGGAAGATCAGGCTGTTAAAGGCTGATCATGAAGCCACTGCACACATGCTACATTAATTGTGCCTTACTTATCCCAAGTAATAGTAATAGTAACACAAGGAACTGAAAATCACACCAACTTCGTCAGATAAAGCTACAAAAAATAATATGTATACAAACTACCCAAACTGATAATTTATTACACATATGCCATATACCATTTAATCAAACTCTTCTGCTTACAATACGATCAAACAATAAATAAATACGCTCAATTCCATAGTGTAGGTAAGTTAAGCTGCTATTATAACACCAATAAATAGGTAGTTGGCAGTTGGCGATAACCCGTCTCATGTTCCATAAGGATCGCTGGGTGGATGGCTCTGCCAAGATTTTTTACAATCCTTTTGACATAATCATACCATAAAGACTCTTTACTCTCTATCCCTCTTTTCAATAATACGTGACCTTTTTGTTCCCATAAATAAGTTGAGGTGAGAGGTTTTTCGTTAGCCCCACCTAAAATCATAGTAAAAATGGCAGATGAGACCCAACCTAGAAAAAGGGTTCGGGGAGAACCCGGTGGTAACTCCGATAATAGGAAATTCTCTGCAGACCATAAAGCGTCCTCGATAGGAGTTGACATCGAGACTGGTTCTATTACTGCTAATTCTAGCTCAAGTACATCTGGGGAGGGCGACGAGGCTAAAAGTTTGCTTTACTCAAGGGGCTCTAAGAAGAAGAAAGTCTCAGCCGCCTTCAGCCTTCTTTCTGTCATAATCCTTACGGGATTAATCCTATTATTCGTTAAATATATGGATGGGCGACTTCCCAGTCCGCTAACTACACACGATTTAAAGGACCAGCCGATGAGGTAAGGCAATCTCATATTTTAAAGTGGGAGGAAGTCTCTCCTCCCTTCCTCCACCGCTACTCTTAGCAAAACGATGACAATAAACCTAAGCTAAACCTTTTTGGGAAATAGGGAAAGTTTCCCAGTTTACATAGAAGAGTTTAACTTTTTAGCTTTGGAGAGTTTTGAGTTGGTTTTCCTCGTGTGAATTTATGTCGGAAAGGGTTACCGGCTATAATACTACTACACTCACTATTATAGAGTACTTTATTTGGCTTTCTTTATTATTACTTTAGCTTTATTGAAGAAAGGGCCTGGAAGGACTTGCATGGGTTAACGGGCCTGGGAGTAAGAGTCACTGGATCTCAAGTAACTGATGTTCTCTGTAAAGAAGCCCTTATGAATATCTTGAGTGAGATCAGTAGCACGAGTAATGACATTTATAGGGTTGAATTCGAAGAGCAAAGACCTTCAGGAGCCTTTTGGACTGACGATGATGAAGGCTTTACCTCTTCTTATGCTAGGGTGAGTTCAATTTTTAAACGGTATTTATTGGAATCCACGCGTTACGTTACAAGTCTACTGCTGTGGGGTTTAGAGTATAAACCCTATTTCAATAAACAAATCAGAAAACTTGGGTGCATCAGTTAATTTGAAGCTATCGTTAGTAAGGATATTCAGATAGAGAAAGTTTGCCCATTTAAAAATAGAAAAAAAAGGAAGAACTATTTACAAACAATCCTTCTGCGGATTCGATTAGTTTTCTGTTGAGTTTATTATTCCGATTTACCTACTATTCATGTGCCCTTCTGCCATTCATATTTATAAGCTTTGTGTGAGGGCATTTGGTTTTTTGTAGATAGTGAACGTTGTGGCAAAGCTGGAGCCTTCAGATCCACAATTCAGGAGAAACGACTCAATTCTTCTGAACTGCCACTTTGATACGAAACCAGGAAGTCCGGGTGCAACGGACAATATGATAAGCTGTTCGGTAATGCTGGAAATCTTGCGGGTTTTATCCAACCAGACGAGCCTTGTGGTGAATAACACAATCCTATTTCTGTTCAACGGGGCGGAAGAACTTGGGCTTCAAGGGGCTCATGGATTCGTGCAAGGGATAACAAACACTACTCAGTCACAAGAACCAGACCAACAACAGCAAAAGGGGCATCCATGGTCAAGGAATCTCAAGGCTTTTGTGAATCTGGAAGGGGCAGGGGCTGGTGGAAGAGCAATTTTATTTCAGACCACTGGAGGTAATCCAAATAATACCGTAAAATGCTGTTTTCCAATGCATAGTACATATAATTACGGGATTATTTTTCTAAGTTGATACGGCAGCTTTTAGGGTTGTTCGCCAGTAACTAATTATTGGGAATGTTTAGAATCAGAAATAATTTATGGCACAATTAAGTTCCAAATTAAGTAGTGAATAGTACTTTAAGACAGAGTAATATAGACAAATGTCTTGCAAAAGTTTGTTCTATTCTATTTATGGCTGGTGATTACCTCATAAATCGATTTTAAACCTTTTCTTTGGGTTAAATTAAATTTCAGCCTCTTCAGAACAGGAGGGTTGGATACTAAAAGCCTACAAGGCAGCGCCTTATCCCTACGGAACGGTTGTAGGAGCAGAAGCCTTCCAGTCCGGCCTCATCCCATCAGACACGGACTTCCGGATATTTCGTGATTTCAGTGATACACCCGGACTAGACATTGCCTTTGTTAAGAACGGTTGGGTCTATCATACAAAATGGGATAAAGTTTCTGAAATTCCTCCAGGGAGTATTCAGCACATGGGAAGCAACGCTTTAGCCATTGTAGAACATCTGGGGAACTTAGATTTCAACGAGGAAAAGGATTCTGCTGGAGAAATGATATTTTTCGATGTTCTTGGAGCTTTCATGATCACTTACTCAAACGCTGCAGGGATTGCAATCAATGTTATTGTGGCTTTAGTCACCTTGGGATTGATCGTATGGGAAGGTAAGTCTACGTACATGGTTCAAGGGGTTTCAGTATTTGATATCAAACGTTATGACACAAAAACTTTGATTACATGCATTCTGGGAATGAACTGAAGAATAAAAGTTCCCAACTTCAAACTCAAAACCAATTAAAAAGTATTAATTCATTTGGACGCCTTTTCCTTTCTCTAGTTGGATTCAAAGGGGGACTACGAGTGTCCCTGACCTATGTAAAGTACTTTTTGTCAACCCTGCTTGCCTGGGGTCTTGCAGTAGGTTCTGCTGCGTTAGTTGCAGTAATTCTAAACGGAGCTGGATATCCCAAACCGTTCTATTCCTATCCGAGCCTTGCAACTGTCCTTTTTGGGATTCCAGCCATGTTGACGCAAACACTTGTTTTGTCTTTCTGTTTGAAGTCTTCACCGAGGGAGTCATGGTTGGCAAGTCGGTTTACTTTAGCTATTGTCCTCCTTTTATCAACCTTTTTCACCCGGGCAGCCTATCTATTTGCTATACCTTTGATTTTTGGTGTGGTTGGTTGGTTTGGAGCTAGGATCCTTGTGCGAGGTGAGTTGCGTCTAATCTTTGTCACAAAACAGTATTGGAAAGTTTAATTTACCAACGGGGACGGAGAAACCCTAGTTAGTTTAGAAATCTAAAGTAAACTCCATTTGACATTGATTAAAACGCTCAAGAGAGAATCGTATGGTCTATTCTTGTTCCCTCAATTTCGATTGTATGTTGTATAGAATTAATAAGGTAAATTACTTAAAGTCTCACTAAATAAAGGGATATCTCAAAGGGTTCAGGGAATACAAAATTGGCAGGTTACAAACAGTAATTAAAAAATGTGGCTGGATTTTTGCGTTTATGCGATATGTTAAACATAGTACTTTTCTCCGTGAGGACTCCTCTATTTCAGTTTCCGCATGATTACAGGTTGGCCAAGAGCAATTATGATGACTTATCTGATAATTGGTGAAGTGATTCCGATGATGCTTTCTTCTTACTTTATAATCTCGTTGATTGACATCTTCGTGCCTATCGTTGGACGATCTGGGAGTGAAACAAATGCTAATTTATTTCTGGGACTGATTGTCTCCGCACTAATTACAATACTATTCTACTCTGGCCTGGCCTCCTTATTTGTGGACTATGACAAGAGCGTTTTAATCACTTGTCTGATGGCAAGCGTTCTTATTCTAAATCCTATGCTTGTCTTTGGCTTTGTTGGAAAGGTTCCTTATCAGGAAAAAACGCCGATGAGGATCACAATCTGTGTAAGTGTTGCTTGTTTATTCCTAATGCTTCTACAAGTTCTCTGTAAAACTAGCATATTTGAAAATATGGAAATACTCACAGGAAGTGGACCGAAGCTGGCACAATAAGATAGGGACGGAAATAACTTATGAGTCAGGTTATTGGTTCTGGCCACTAGATTCGAATACTAAGGATTTCTTCCCAACGTTTTTAAGAACGGTTGAAGAAATTGACAAAATTCAAGACGTTAGTATAGATTACGAGAACTGTGCAGAGTTGTACTGTACCCAACCTTTCATTTGGCCTACGACATCCGCAATAAAGTATTCAAACTTATCATCCATTACTTAAACATGTTTAACTATGCATAGACCGTTTTATTACGTCTGTGCAGGCGGTAAATCCCACAACTATTATTTTTGTGTTTTGTGCAGGACAACGCACTGGCTTCCACAATCAACCCGTCTGCCACAACCTCTAAGGTCTCAAGTTTACATGCATATTTTAGAAAATGTGGAAATCGACTCCCACCGACGTAGAATTACTTTAGAATTCTATGGACCTACCCAAATAACTGTTGTTCTAAGTCCTCAGCTACACTGGGACGCATTGATAAAAATAGACCCATTGGGAGTTAATGAAACTGTTTTGCGAGAAGGGGAAATTCGGTGGAAAGGGAGGAACGTTTATTACATTTACCATGGACGGGGATATGAACCTCAACCTCGGGCCTTTACTTTGAGTTTGGAACTACTTAAAATTGACTCTTCTGCTGAGGAATCGATTGGAGATGGCACGATTTTAAATGTTCAGCTTACAGGACTATTTCTTCATGAACCTTTGACTTCCCCTTTTGCTGATTTTATTGGAAGATTTCCATCATGGGTGTATATCATGAATTGGAACTCGGTTATGAAAATGTATTCTCTAGATGGACAATCGTCCTTTTAGCACTTCAGGAGCATTCGCAGTATGCAATTAATTGTGGAAATATCATGATTTTGTATGCTACTGTGAAAAGAAGATTACGCAGGATAATAAACTGTTTTCTTTTTATGAATCGATTTGCTTTATTTTCCAACGGTACGGAGAAGGTACTTTAATACGTACATATGGGATATTTCTGATTGATCCGAGATTTACAAGGCTTACTTACTATTTCTACTTGAACAGAAACCAATAAAACTTTTGATAGCAAGGAATATCCTTATCTTACCTCGGCCCTACTTCATATACAAGTAAATTCGACTAGAACCAAACTTTAAAAAAAATTCTCTTCAACACCTAAATCGTTAGTTAATCGATAGTTAGCATCAATTAGTAAATATACATTTTAAAAATAGGTTAATACTGAACTGAAGTCATGAACTAACTAAAAAGAACACAAATTTCGGTAATAGAGTTAAAGGATAGATAAACAAAACAAGTCTTTCGAAAGCGGCTATAAAGATCTTTGATTCTATTTTTTTAGCTTAGTCAAACTGAAAATGTAAACACCAAATCCTAGAAAACTTCAATTTCGTTCTTATTTATCCAAAGTCAAGTAAAAAAGACAATCTTTTTCAACACGTATAAGCCTTCGTCCTATTCTCTAAATAAATTTCTATAAAAGTTAGCTACATATTGTAGTTTCATAAGAATCGAGATAGAAAATAAAAGAAGCCTTCAACTAAATTAATGACTCCTCTGCCTCTATCTCTTATCTTATGCAATAAACCATGCCTAGAATCACTCTCATCCACTTTGTCTTTCTGGCAGCTCCTATGATTTGCGAATCTGAGATTCTGTCTCTAGTAGCAGATACAAATCTACTGCTTTTGCCTAAATCCACCAATCCTTTTATAAATTAACATATTCTCATCCAAACAGTAGTTTTTTGTTCGCCAATAATATATTATATACAGTCAGTACTTTTGTCTTTTTCCACGTAGAAAGAAAATGAGATTCTACCCAGCATTAAATTAAAATAAGTTGATACAGTCTCCTAACAAACAGGAAGTAAGAACTGAGTAAAGCTATATTAAATCGTAATCTTGGAGAAAGAGTTTCCATCCGATTTACTTAACTCATTAATCTTAATCATACCAAGGAAGGAAACAGAACAACCCGGCTTTCCAATCTTGAACAGTTTTTGCTGAAAAAATTTAACTTCCATTGCCTTAAAAACTCCTTATTTACAAGTAACAGACTAAACTTCCCATCGCCGGCCATAAGTTATAAATTGGGATTTGTAAAGCATCAACCCCTATCCACAATCTGTCTGTCTGGGTTACACTTACTGCCTATACAATTTGTAGAAAGAGACACAGATAGATACTCAAATAGTAAAGAGTTCAAGACTCGATATTTTGTCAAAAGATTAGTCTAACTTTTCCATGGTTTTGCTGAAAAAATTCTCTATTCTGATCACAGACTGGGATGTAAATAATTGCAAAACTTTTAGCGAAAAATATACAAACTTGCAAAGAGAGGATGCGGATATGGGAAAATAAATTAAATAGTTTATTTCTCTGAGTCTGCCGAACTGCTGAACTGTTACTAACATCTTAGCAATTTTAAATTTAAATCCAACCCTGTCAAATTATCTGGAACTTTTTCTTTCAAATGAAACCCAACAACTGTAGTTTTCTAATGATTTCGTGCACTATATTTTCAGATTAAACGAAGAGATAAATAATATTGAAAGAGAAGGCCTCTACTAGCCTGTTTTAAAATAGTAAGACATGCTCATCTAACCTAAATCAATTATTAACTAAATTAGTGTACTATTTACATTTTTGGATGCATGGCGATAATATTATACTTAACTGCACAACCATACAGAGTGGAGTCCAGTGGTTTAATTGATCTCCTCATTAGTTAGCACAGAATTTCTAACATTGGGTCGTGATAATCCAATTAACTACTTCGTAACATTGTGTGCGAATTAAAAGGATTTAATATTACACAGTTGAATTAATGCTACGGATAAAAAGAGCTAATAAGATGAGTAAAAAGATGTGTTGATATCATTAAACGAATATCTTGAAGATGAATATTTAAAGAGTGAAAACTAACTCTATATTCTATGTACAAAAGCTAACACAGCGGAAATCTATGGGCTGGTAAAGTTCCCGAAACATTTTTCAAGCATTTTGAGGCAATTTACTGCACATTTTGGAGAGAAATCTCTGCATTTAAGTGTTTGAGATGCGTTTATAATTATGGCTCAAATTTGTATCTAATTATGCCTGAAAGAAAATCTTCAAGTTCAATACCAAAAGCCTCTAAAGACTCCAGTCCCGGTTGCTATTACTTCCATCATTTTCAACATTCAGGGAAGGCTTTTGACCGTACTCCCAGTTTTCTATAGCTATGTAATTATTACATTTACTTAGGAACTATTAGTAAACTAAGTCTATTGTACTACTTTACTATTTTAATCCAAAACCTTAAGACTTACTAGTTACATCATCTGTGACAATGGCACCCGGGTAAGTGGCCAAAGACCAACTGTTTCAAAACCCATGGACCAGTTGTCACTTTAAGTGGGCATTAAAAATCTTGACCAGTGCTCTGCCATCGTTGAAACCAACAATGGGCATCACTCCCTGGCTTAAACTATCCTTACATTCACAATATATTTAATTATTTCAGTATTAAGTACTTTAAAATAACTTAACTTAACGTTCTATGACTTGTTAAGTGACTGCAAGACTACAGCAAGCTTACCGTATGCCAATCTATGCATGAAAACAACTTTAAATACTATATTCAACTATAATTCATAACATAACTTACGCGTTATAAATGTCTAAGTCCTATTTATTTCGTTTCAACACGGTACTAAAATTATTGCTAAACAAATCTTTGGGTCAAATTCATTTGCTCGAAGCAACGTTATACATTTTAAAAGAATACTTTTATGCACATAAGAAAGACTGACTAAAACGTACTTCTTATTTGTTATTTTTATCAAATGACAACCAATTGTTTGTGATAAAATGTTAATACTAAGAATGCACATTTATCCGAATTATAGCGTAGATATTTTTACGTTAAAAGATGATTGCTATACAACGGATGCTCTCTATCCGCCGAGGTCATTCTGAGTCGTCTAAAGCTTGGATGCTGCGATGCCAAGTACTGTGCTGGATTTATCTGACCAGTTGCTGCTGCATATTCGTATGCTGACAAAGGATATGAAGGAGGTAGCATTGCTTGATCATATGCTGGTGAGTTGATAAAACCTGAAAGCAACAAAAATATTTTAAATTCTCTTTCGTATTAATCGTAATTACGGCATCTTTCTTCGAATAAAGTTGAGCGTATAAACTCACTCGTAATAGAATGAGGTCCGATTCCCGAGTCAAATGAACTACTCTCAATACTATTTCCCCCGGGGTTATTCCTCGCCGAACTGTTGGAGCTACTACCCGCTTCTCCATAGCTACTGCCACTACTTCTAGAACTGGGATAAATCCCGTTCCCTCCTACTCCCCCACCATTGACCAGACCACCCCCTGGAACCATCCCCACAGAATTAGCCGCAGAGATAACATGACCTCCCCCAGTCATACTCATACTCGTTGGGAGGATTTCATAAGGTCTCGCTCCCCCATTGCAGGACTCCGTCAAAACAGCAACCAAATGGGGTGGGATCTTCATGGTCATCCCGTTATTTGGATTTGACAAGATTAACATATGGTTATCATCGATCCCTACAGAATGCTTGGAATATCCCCGAGGATTTGTTGCAGACCCGCTTCCATATTTCCCCATGTTCGTTCCACTTCCAACAAGGTTTCGTGCCCTCCGGTCCAGACTTCGCTGCGGTTTGAATGAGGTCTGAGATCCAGAATTCGACCCGGCTGAATTAGATGAATTTCTAGACTGACGCTTGTTTCTAGTCAGTGACTGAGCTCTTTGCTTTCCCCCCGAGGAATTCCGACCTGTTGTTGAACTAGAGAAGGGCTTATGATTTTGGTATCTTGCTTGAATCCCGTGAGGATCTCCGTCCGCTGTTATTGGAACATCTATAACGCTTAGCTCATCCTCTGCAAATTCATCTTCAGATGGTCCATTGTTCCTATCCGACAAGTGGTCAGGAAGTTCTTCGTAAATTGGTGGAGGGTTGAGGAAGTACGAAAAGTCCATTTTTGGATTCCCTATCATCCCATTAGAGCCCAGAGCTGGGTGCGTTACATCCAACATCTAGGGAGGATTCATAAATGGAGGATTAGGCATATATTTGCAAACAAAATTTTAAATGTGGCTTTACTAGAGGTTTGATCTCAAGCGTCTTTTGGATATTATCCTTATTCTCTGCAAATAATAGCAACGCTACAAAATACTAGAACAGACTATCAAAAGACATGTTACTATCCGAGAAGCTCATGTACAAGATGTTTGGGAAGTTTACAAATTTTGGCTCACATAGATGTATTCTATGTAGCTTCAAGTTACCGGAAAGTACCGTCTTCTGCGAAGTGTCATAAATCGCATCATGCATGCAAGTCATCATCATCATCACCACGAACGATGATGATAATACTTATTGTTGCCCAGTAATACTTTACAAAAAAAAAGAATTTGTGGAATGTGCAAGATTCCTCACCTCAATAGACGGAGGTGCAATAGGAGGGCGAGGGCGGGCATGAGTAAGATCCTCGTAGAGAACCCCATTCCCATTCATCATCGTCGGCCCGTGATGATGATGGTCAAAGTCTTTCGTCTGCGTCACCCCCTTCCTCTTTTTCCTGCAGGAGATTTCATAAAACCCATTCCATCATAAATAACACAGTAATTATCATATCGAGTAGTAGTTCGTAACAAAAATTAGGGTAAGGGACAAGATGACTAAAATATAAAATATATTGAGCAGAAGAAAATCTAATTTCACAAGTCTTTTTGGCCCTAATACTTATTAATCATCCTGTCATGCATCTCCGAGACTCAAACACGACTTAATTATCCTCTTGATTAATCATTTCTCCGTCCAAGTAGTATTAGTAGTATATAAGGGAGATAAAAAGGGTGTGTTGGGTATGGGTTGTAGGAATGATGATAATTGGAGGTGGTTAGTGGTTTTAATGGTGGTAAAAGTAACAAGAAGACGTACTTGATTCTCACGTATTTCCACACCACGGCTGCAATGACCAGTAAAATCACAAAAGAGAGCAGGGAACAGCACACAATCACTGTCACTGATGGAAAGGCCCCTATTCTTTTGAACTCTGCATCCGAAACCTGTAAACAAAGACGATTCACGCAATTAATTCATCGAATAACATCATAATTTAATTTGCTACATTACAATTTCACTGTCTGTCCATTATTTTACATAATTAATGCTTCAGAAAACGAACGGAAAGACTTTCAAACGGTTACGTCTTGCATATTAAAAATCTGCAGGTACTGCAACTTAAGAACCGTGCAAAGTAAATATACGGTTATGATAAATCATTGTGACGAACTCATTGCTAGGATATTGATCGCGATAAATTGTATTGCAAAGAAATAATATGCAGATACCGTACATCGTTTACAATAACTTTTCTGGCAGTGCTGATTATGTGTATGAAAGTTTACATTAAATTTATTATAATTTTATGAGCACACCTATTATTTTAGACAGACACCGCTAAAATCTAATACCCGATTAATAACCTGATTTCACCTTAGAATCGATTATGAAGACATTATAGTAGTCAAACAAGCTAGGTCTATATAACGTACGTACCCAGAAGTGAAAGATCAGCATAAGCAAGGAATGAAGCAGTGTCGTGCATAAAATTATTCTACATGAATTACCAAGCTAATTGAGCATGCAAAATCAAACGGGAAGGGTTGTTAGCTCTTTGCAAGCCGTGGTCATCGTCGTAGATCATCCCATCTTAAATGACCTTAGGGGAGTAGTTTAAAGTCGTGTTTATAACTCAACCTTAGCTCATCCTCATCACTGCACATTCGACATATTATCATTGGGATTGGAATGGAGTCAATAAAAACCTAGTCACCCTCCTTACATCGTAACCTGGTAGTAGTTCTGGTATGAGTACAGATGGAACACTAACTAGTACCTCGTTAAAGCCGTACAACCAGGATAAAAAGGTTATAACATTTGGAACTCAAATGAAATGCAGTGTACAAAAGTACGAGAGAGCGTATCGGAATGAAGTAATCTTCTAGGCTAAATCTTGGTTTGCCATAATATTCTTCGACCCTTGAGCAAGTAATTTAGCCGAAGAGGCAGAAACGTGATGACCCGTCTTTAAGAAAAACAATTTTACAATCCCTTGTAAATTGCTCAGTCAGAGAAAATTATGTTGTTAAAATGAGCTTGCTCAAAATGCTCGTCGTAGATTCTATCCATCTACATACTTAGAACACAACACAGCCTTGTAAAGTCATTTGTAGTTTTTTATACTCGGCAGTAAGAAAGCAGTATAAACTGTTCTTGTTCATAATCTCTTTAAAATATAGGAAATTATTCACCATCTTGATGAGCCTATTCGATATCTATTGGTATTAAACTAGGTCTTAATTTAATTCTGGGAAACGATAACCTTGCCTTGGCTGGCCAAAAAATCGTAAAGGAGATCTTTATGAGGCGTCTTTAAATTGTCCAAACTACAAAATTGGCAAAGCATTTCTCTTCATACATGTCTGTTACATGGATCTGTGTAAACATGCGTTGAATTTTAGTTATTGGCATATGCTATGCATTAAATTTTTCACGATTCAGTTTTTAATTTGAGAGCTAAGTATAATTAAAGCGTCCTAAGCGAAGCCGGTGAATGGTGGGACCATATCGAAAATAGCGAAGAAAGAATACTCTCATAAAAATATTTCTAGCAAACAAAACATCCAGAATCGCTAAAATATTCCACTGTCAAACAATCTTACTAGATACTTAAGATACTTTGAATGCAGCACAAGAGTTCTTCTCTCTCAAAGAATGAACAAACAAGACAAGCGAGGTTTCTCTCTCTCTCTGATACGGTTTGAAATCAACAACTAAATTACCATTTGAGAGAATGTTACAAACTTGTTCGGATTTTGGTTTCCAACCGCATTTTTTACGTAATTATTTATAAAAACCACGAATCTTTCTCCAATGTGGTTAACTAGGTAGTCGTGGTTTGGTTTGGTTGTTCTTCAACTACCATTTTATTATTCTCAGGCTTAGATACTATTTTGCATAAAACTCCGCCCAAAATCACTCCTAGCATGTAAGATCATCGTCATCTCTCTTATTTATTCTTACGGCCGGATCAACTGAAATACTTAACCTTAAGTACATAATACACCTCCATCATTTCCTTTGCATTCGCATCCTTATTTCAGTGTTGTTTAAATTATTTAGCTAAAGCCTATACTCTTCCACTAATCATCCTTTGATACATGTACAACCAAGTTGGTCATTTTTAACAACACTTCTCTAAAAAGAAACGCCTGTCATCGTATTAATGTTTCATTATTTGGCTAACGCACATCTACCCATCACCATCTTAGAAATTTAAATAAGCAAGCAGGAGCGAACTTTGTCGAACCTCCAAACCTTTATTATCCGGCTACTTAGATTACACCAAAAGGGTACTACACTTCACACCTCATTTGGCAAAGTACCTTAAAGCTAAAGCTAAGCCATTCTTGCTGAGCAGAGTCATTTCCTGAAGTCATTTTCTCCCTACTTACTACACTACTACTTTTATCACATTAAAAACAAGGAGAGTCATTGCAAACATTTATGCTACCATTTCAACCTCAACTCAAGGTTAGACTAAAAAGGGAGTAAATCAACTAAAATAATCCCACAGTAGCATTAAAAATCTAATTTTAAGACAGATTTCCCTTTAACCAACAATTAGTCTCATTCGTAATCTTTACTCTTCCTCTCCATTAAAACTAAAAGCACCCACTTACATTAAGAATATTAGGACAAGTCATGTCCATGTCACAAGGAAGGTCCGGAGGGATGGGTGGAGGTGGCAAGTGGAACAATGGAGGTGGCCCCCCACAGTCGCCGCAATCATCCTCCATTAAAACCCACGCTGAAGAGGACATCTGCAAAAAAACAAATACGATCTTTATAATAAACATGGAACACGAACAGTAAATCCTGCTAGAACCAACGTCTCGGTTGCATAAAAGTTCAAGTATCAAATGAAATATGCTACGCTCCCTATAGTTGTTATTTTATAATGCGTGTAGACTTTTTGGACAGATTTCAGAACAATAAAATCCACCCCATTGTCCATCTGTCAAGATGGGGACGAATGAACGACCAAAGGGCTTACTTTACTTTATTCAGACTTCAGCGAGCAAATCAACATGAAACATTCTTCATGATATCAACATGATTTACAACGTGTTTAACAACATCCTTGTGCTTTTTCATAGCACCAACATTACATTATATTGTAATATTAAGTTGTGGTGTTTTTTCTCTAGGGTCTAAGTACATGGTAGTAAACCCCAAGATGTAGAACATAATGCTTTGCATCTTTATTTCTATCTGTAGCTTTCTTGAACTGTGAGTGTATAAAATATTTTATTTCATAGTTCATTTGGCTGCAGTATTAATATAAATATTAAACAGGAATTAGATGGTAAGAAGATGATAGGATAAACTTCCTTGATTATCTTAAGTACTATGTATAGTTTACAATACGTTTAGAAACGGCCAAAGCCTGTCCAAGACTTTTTATGACGCAAAAAATTTCTCTTTATCATTTTAATATGTAACAATAAAGACGAATAACTGCAAGTTAGCCCTTTGTAATATTTCTCAACAACAAATAAAAACTACGTTTCTTTGGCACCATTTGTAACCATTTTTTATTAGGATTTATTAATTTTTTCCACAGTACAATCGACCATCGTTAGCTCTCTTTAAACTACAAACGCACTGTCAATCAAACAAACAAGGTAAGGTAATAACCCTAGCAAAACCATAAAAGAAGACGCGAATCAGCTAGGGGTATTAAAATCATATTAAAATTATGCTTATTTCTGCAGTACCATTTCGCTGTAAACAATGGATTGAAGTGTAAGAAAACTTTCAAGGGTTCACTTTGTCAAGGAACCTGTTGAGCAACCCGTGTGTCTTGTTTGTTTATTTGTTAACTAAAATGTCATCCTGTGGTTTTAGGATTTTTTCATGACACAAGATGATTAACAGCAGAGGAGTATTCGCCATAAAATATTACTATCTCTACTACGCGTACAAGCATTGCAGTTGAAGATATTAAAGAAAGCAGAAGAGCTCTACCCCGAACTGCTGAACTCTTCCTTAGCATCCCACAAAATACAATATTGCATGCCATTAGGCTCCGTGTTTCTTTGCAATTATGTAAACTTTTGATGTACACAACATGGAAAAACTCTCCACTCCAGAAAAACTTTAAAAGTACTAAAAACAATTACAACAAAAAGAATTACATTTTTTACAATCAGTTTGTCTTCGACATGAAAACTCCCAGTTTTCTTGAGTGATAATAATCTACCGTCTTCAAGAAAACGAAGCATGGTCCGTCACTCTCATTTCATTAACATTTTTTAAAGATTAATTCTGACCCCGAAATTGTTTTTGCTGTAAAAGTTTAGGTCTTTCTTGATTCTTGAAGCGAGTGGCATTTGTTATATTCTTTTGATAACACAGTTGCCAGTGTAGAAATGCTTATTGGACACTGGAGATCTGCTAATTCTAAGGTTGCTTTATTTTACAGAACACAAAGATTTAAATCTTGTAAATGTTTCTCTCGATTTGATAAAATGGAAAAGAGAGATAACCCTCACGCAAGTTATCCATTAGCAGAGCCCAGCCTCAGGTTGATGATTTGTTTTTGTTTGCACAAGTAAGTAGTCTCCCCGTAGATAAGGCTTTGCTGACAATCAGAAGAAAATCTAGAATACTCTCGGCACGAACATGTCTTTTTTATTTATTGCAGAGGAAATGTAGCTACGCTACACACTGAAAGCTTTTGAGACTCATTGGCTGCAGTTAAAGTTTGGAGAGAAAACTACTGTGAAGAAAAATGTCTCTTGCATGTTGTATGAAATGTTGATTATAACTCGTTTGAGTTACTGGGATTGTAAACAAATCAAAACAGGGATCTCTTGAGATGACAAAATATGAGAAAATTCGTTAAGTATTCATCGCAGCATAGCAGCCAAAACTTGTTGTTTAAGCTGGACTGTCTAAAATGTGCTTGTATTGTTGTAATAGTAGAGGTTTGAAAGCTGGTTTTGAAGTGGATGGAGTTCTTGCTCAAGTGCTTTTTAAATTCTTATTATTGTTGAATTTATTTTAAAACACCTCATTATTATTGTTTGCATTGTCCATGCAATTTACAACAAGGTACTTGGTCAGTGCTAGAAGTTATTTCAGTAGCTAATAGAAAGCAAAGTTGAAGCGACCTAGCTGGTTTTGTACAAAGAGGCAAGGTCACTATAGCGCTATTCATTGTAAGCCTTTGTTCAGATCGGATGGCAATTATCTCAAGATGCTAATGGAACAGTCTTTAGTATGATTAATGGTTTTAAGGAGTTCAAGGAGCTACAAGTCATTAGGACGATGTATTGGAGAGCTGGTTTCGATTGTGAAGATGAAAAATAGATGCCTGCAGGATTTACCGATACCAATACATATTTTTAAGTTCTTTACAAGTTGACTTAGCGTGTTAAAAAATTCTTCCTCCAAACTGTATTCTCTGCTAGTGCTAATGCATTCATAGCTAGAAACTATCCACCACATCCTGTCATACTAAATTCAGCACATTATTACTACATGGTTTGCTTAAAAGTAAGTAAATACGCTAATCGGATGTGCTATTTTCTCTGATCTGAGCTGAATTCCAAACAATGTACCTAGTGACACCGCAAAAAATCCCAGTATGCTTTTTACAATGCATCGAATTGATGTTGGATGTGTCACGACCACGAAGACAAAAAAAACAGTTTCAAGTAATTTGTAAAATGTGAAACTCGAGTTGGCAAAAGGGTACAAGCCACTAAAAAGAGATTGAATCGTTGAATGCTACAAAAGTAAAAAACACTCCTTCATATTTAGAGATGTCACGTTAAAAATGCATTCCATGTTCAATTTAACTGTATTGATATTATTATTATAATAACTCTCATTCATCATGTAATATCCATCTAACTCTTCCTGGCATGGCTTGCCTGCTTGCCATATAAACCCCTAACCCATACATTGATACTCCTCGTCAAGAATAAGAAGGGATCATGATCTTATGTATATAAATCGTAACATCGCTCCTAAACTAAAACTAAAACAAATCCAAACTCATTATCTTGTTATAGTATTAAGACCTTGCAAAGGGTTAGATATAAAACAACAATAAAAACAGCAACCACATCTAAAAGAACCGAGAACACACAAGAAACTCCTTCCTCTTGTACGTTGTATTTAAAAATAAAATGGATACAACTACAAAGTATACCAAACCCGATCCAATATTATCACAAAACAAGGCTCTTGTAAATAACAAGATTAACTTGCGAGACAACACAAAGAGCAGAGAAAAAATCCAATTTACATTCATAAGGTTAAAAACACAAGAGACTCCTACGAATAAAATTCAATCTCAAAATGGTCTGGATCGACTTCGAAAATAACAACACATCCCAATAAGAACTGAGTTGAAAGAATTAGACAGAAAATCATTGCATTTGTCTCTCTAAGGCAAAAAATAAATACAATAAGCAGGCTAAACTTAACTGGAAGAAGCCATAAGACAAAAGTAAGTCAACGTGGTTAGTAAAAGTGACCCAAGACCGACCTGAAGGGATTCGTGTTCTAAGTTGTAAGAAAACAAGTGAACAATCCAATTTCTCTGACTTTGACAGAGTGATCTTACTTAGCTTAATGATATTAATGACACTTGGTCTTTCTCTTGGAGAGTTACGGACAGACACAACTACACGTAAAGTAGACCTCTCTTAGAAGTTTGAACTAAAGACGTTTTCTAAAAGACCAGGTCGTTAATTTCCCTCTGGATGAAATGTACATTTATCAGTCTGCTAGTCTGGTTGATGTGCACGTCCCTTTATTATCATGGATGTAGAATGAACAACATATAGCTTAGCAATCCAAAGTCCAGCTAAGGCACGCTCAATATTTCCTTTGGCTTGTTTACTAGATAAATGTCGTGAGATGAACACAAAGACTTCATCAAATAATAATATTGAGCTTTAACAAAACTCAATAGATTTTTCTTGTCAATTGACCGACTTAACTTTGTCTGGACCCGTCTTAACTCAAGTTTTTAAGTCTAAATTGGGTGTATGTAACTCGTTGTATTTTCTATTCTTCAGCCTTTCAATTAAAGGGGATTTCGAAACCGTTATTTATGATAGGATAAAGCCATATCTTGGCAATTTCCTAAAAATTTCTGCAATGGGCAGCAGTTTACAATCGACTGCACTGTGACTGTATGTATAGTAAAAGTAACATACGTAAAAGGCTCGGCAGGACAGTAAGAGTTAATCAAAATTTATGTCTACCCCGATAGAGATGAGTGACAGGGTTTCCATATTTGAAAATAAGAAATTCATATCCCAATGTTATCAATTAATTCAGAATCTGTAATTATCTTTTACAAAAAAGGCCTCTAGCCCTGTCCGAGCGTACTTTTTAACAATAACTACATACCTAAGCTAAGGTAAGTAATAGACGGCCCATCACATCGCCCATCGCTGTATAAAATTACATAGGATCTAGGTGCACCTATATTAAGTAACTGGTCATTTCTACAAAGGTAGAATACGACCTAGTGTCGTCGTTGCTTTCAGAATTTAATGCAAGGATCGCATGAAGCACGGAATAAAACTTAGAGCTTTCTATAATAAATTATGTTATGTACATTTGCATGATTATGACCGATCTAGCATTGCAACTGCTACAAATCAAATCATGACTTCAAAACCCAGCCAGCCACAACCCTACTAACTAATATAATTATGATGGACTGGGGCTGTACATTTATTTTTAAATTATATGGAAGAGAAACAGTGTTGAAATGCTAAATTTCTTGACAGGATGTGCTCAGAAAAATTCACGTTTTTAAAGCTCTACAGTTAGTTGGCATCCTTAGCTAAAGCAAAACGGATGAACGGATAAACTAAATACCTTTCTGGATAAGAGTAGGCATGCATACATTACTTGCTGAATCCTCCATAACTGATATGATAACACCCATAAATATCAGCCAACAGTTGGGTAAGCTTGTAAAATTTATTGGCAAATTAGCGCTAGATTATCCGAGCATTTTATTGCGCACCATACTTCAATGGATATATAACTACTTGTCTAACCTGTATCCTGCAGGATAACTGTCAAATGAATCAATATACCTAACGTGACGCTTACCTAATGAAAACAAAACTTAACTTAGTGAAAAATATAAAACTCCTCCATTGTCCGTAAACTACACACACGAGATAAACAAAATAAACAGTGGACCAACTTTAGTCTGAAATAGGCATACAAATATTATAATTCAAACAACTGCTCAAATCACCTCCATTTAAACTTCCTTTAATGGACCTGGATACCATTATTATAATCCTAATGACACTCTTGACTCGTAGATCTTCATTTATTTCTACCAAACCATCAACTCCGAAATCTATCTAATAAAATGACCGCAGAAGTCAATGTAGAATATAAATTATTTAATCAAATAAAAATATAACCTAAACAAAAGGGGACTCTCCTCTCATTAAAATAGCATCTTATCTTGAAAAGTTCCCCCCCCCACCTTTAATGACACGCATTCTCTGGTATATATCAAAATCGTTCCAGATTTTTCAAGAAAAAAACACAGAATTCTCAACTTTTATGAACAGCATTCATCAGTTAACGAGTAAGGTAGGGGATGAAATTCCTTAAGCAGTCACGCTATAAGAAAAAGGCAAGAGAAACAGACAGAAGACTGAACATGCTTAAAGAGAGAAGAATTGGACAGGTCTGTCAATAAAGAGGATCGAGCCCAAAGGCACTAACATCAACATGATCCTCTTAAGAAATTCTTTCATCACTTTATTTTTCAAAAAAACCCTTGTCTGCATTATATAATAAGGCTTTTTATACGTATTTCGTGTATGTTTATCCTTATACAACTTTCGAGTCTGCACCTTTCGAGCTGCTCATCTTTTCTTTAGTTTGAACGAATTCATTGAATCTTTTGTACACTTGTACCCTTTAAAAAATGGTATAAAAAGGATAAAGCCCGTAAGGGGATATATCACGTCCTTAGATAGTATTACTTTCTTATGAATAGCTACAAAGGTAAACGTTATCTTATCTACCAGAGTAATGAGATACTCATTAAGACGTGTTGTGGTATATTTTTCTCTTGAAATTATTAACCTTGTGGCTTAGGAGGAATATTAGAGAAGATGATTTTTTTAAATTGTATTTACGCATCCGTTTTATAGGAAGGGGCAGGAAGTATCGAATTATAGAATTAAGACGTTACATATACTCGCTGACAGGAGGGGATTTGTCAGAAATGAATGATCAGTATCTTCCTCTTTTTTTTCAGTTGATGATTCAATCCTCCTATGGGTTCTGACAGTGGTTAAACATTATTAGGAGGAACTTATTTTGATCACAGAATTTGAGGTTTTATTTAAGGATTAGGTTGAAGACTATTTTTAACATGTATTAAATTCAATTTCACAGAAGTAGATTTTTCATTCATCGTCAACATCAATGCTGTAAACTCTTAGCAGTCTCCGGTCCAAACGTCTTAAATCTAAAATCATCTCACGTTATAATGGGGAGCTTAATTTTTATTTATTCCCTAGTTAAAAGGGTTTAAAGCTAAAATGTTTCTGACAGCTTTTAATCATGTTAATACCACAGAAATATAGAAAGAATTCAAAGAATCCCTATAATAGCCGAATCCTTAAGCCTTGCTAATCGAGAAAAGAGAGTCGGCTTCTCCCTGCCTTTCATTACTCAACGGATTTACCAATTACGATACTAGATATCCTTTGAATCCATCTCTCGGTCTTTTATTCTGGTGAACTCTATACTAACTAACCCCGTTGGATAAGTAAACTAATGCAAGGAGTCAAGAAGACGAGAGTTGCTCTACTACTGCATTATTAGCTGTGACGAGCCCTCGGTCTTATCAGCTTTTCCTATTTAATTCCAAAAAACAAATTCTTCCTATCCTGCATTCTTTCTGCGTTTCTCCGTTCAATCAAATCCACCTTGAAATAAGAAGCTTAAACCTTTCGAATTCGGGCTCTTAGTCAGATCGATATCGATTTGATCAGGTATTTGTAGAATATTAAGCCCAGCTCATTGCTGAAGTTAAAAAGTAGCATATCTTGTTCTAAAGTACCGATGTAATCTCGTCTTATATTTGTATATTTGCTATTTGGTTACTTAATTTGCATTGGTAATCAAACCAGCGCAGCGGTTGAAGTATCCTCATCTGTATTTATAATTTAAGTCAGCCAATGTATTTCGTATAGTTATAAGGTGAAAAGCTAAAAGAATTTAAAAACTCTGAAGTCTATAAACCTCTGTTGAATATTTATTATTCTTCTCATCTAACCTAAACGGCATATTTCTTAATAAATTCTCAACGAGCTACGACTACGAGCAGTCAGCTGCATTCAAGAAATAATCATACAATAAATGCGTTTTTTAACCAAGCAAGCCACAAGTCAGTAAGTACCCTATTCAGAATATACGCTTACATAATACTTTACAAACTGGACTGTAGTCACTAACTTATTTCTTTAACTTTCTAACACTTCACATTAACATTACAGGTAGATATTAAAGGGATCCAGCAAACGACCAACTCAACGACTTTTCCCTCCATTAAAAAAAGGACTCCATCCAATTATCTAAAAAAAAGTTTCCATCCCCAAATAAGCTATTGACTCTGTGTTCAATAACTCGTTGATACATGGTGAGACTTTCTACCAAATCATTCCCTAAACCATTATATTACCCAATAACAATAATATGAATGCAGCCCTTCCTATCCACACAACTTTACTACTACACTATCTTGCTTATGAGATCCTTAAAAATATAGGATGGATAGGACATACGTACTAAAATTTCTCTCGACTCGACTTAACCAAAATAGACTACCATGTCATGCCGTAGATGGATTAATAGGTATGAATAGGTTTAGGGTTTAGGTAACATGATTGGATTCATAAAATTCAACAAGCTAACATGCAATTTGTCCCAAAGACTTGGGCATTAAGGTTTTCAACGTATCATTACAGACTGATTACCAACCAGCTTCAATTTTATTGTTGAAAGGTTGATAAAGCTCTTCTAATACCGATCCCTTAACTGGTACCAAAGTTGTAAAGTTATAACTTCATGTATGCGGTACTCCTTACTTAGTAATAGCAGATAGAAACCATTCGTACAAATATACACGTGACTCATCTTAATTACAGCTTCGTCTCTCCTTTTTAATGATAAAGGAGATGTAATTACTGACTGACGTAGCTTCTTTAGTGTCTTAATCTCTGACTTATCTTGACTCTTTTTTGTAGTGCTACCTCATCCTATCACTTCTTTAGCTCCTGTAACGTGTAGAGGGTATCAATTTCGTATTTAAATTTACTACCTGGTAATTGGGTGCTGGAAAATTTATTCTTGAGCAGATCAGACACAAACATACGTGCACGTAAGCAATACTTTCCTTTTTTAAAGATGGATAAATCATTTCTGCTCTGGATCAACCTTATAATTTCCTAGTTTCCAACTGTTAAATTTAGAACTGGTTTAAAAAAATCTACGTCATAAAACAACTGAACTAATGTGGATGGATACAATAGTTTGACTAACTAATATCTAGACTGTCTCCAATCCATCCAGTTGTAACTTTTTCTCCAAACCAAATTTTAATTCAATCACTCCTTATTTATTATTAACCACTTTAGCCATTCATAATGTCAATCTCATAGCATTTCATAGTTCCTTCACGCATCCATATCCAAGTCCTTATTCGTTTTTAGAAGAGACCAAAAGCTCATCCACCCATTTGAACTATGTCAAGCTGAAGACAAAGCGATGGAGAGTTTTCCTCAGTCTCATCAGGAGGGCAGAGAGATTAGCCCGTCAGATAAAAGCTAGTGAATGAAAGGCCAATAAATCAACGTTCTATTGGACCAGGCTCCACAAAACGGAGAAACCAACACGGCATTTATTAATACCACAACTACTCCTTCTAAGCATATAGAAAGTTGGCCCAACCTATTGTTTTTTATTTTACTAACTCGAAGTCAAGACAATCTTTCAGTAAGGACAGTCTCATAAGAAGACAATACATGCATAAATTTATCCGGAGGTTTACATGTGAGCTTAAATAAGCAGCTTAAAAAGTACCCTGCACTTTCTACTCTTACCTGTACAAATGAAAGTAAACTAAACTACCTTGTCCATTGCATGTGGCTATACTTTTTTATTTTTTATTTACCATGTCCACGTCGTGGCAGAATACCTGCATGCAACAAGCTACATGTTTTTAAAAAGTCTCAAGGATTGTCTGGCTACTTTAATAAATGAATTGAGGAAGCTTCAAAAACCCCGATGGGTGACTTGGTTAGAATAAGACGTCTGAGGGCAACATATGGTCCGATTGAAATCTACTGACAGTTTTGGACCCCTTTGTAAAAAATAAGATGGAAATGGAAGTTACCAGCTATCTAGTGGGTCCTTGTTCCTACCTTCATCAGTCCTGGAGTGATACTCATGTTCTATTTGATATCTACCATGTTCCTCTATTCTATATGGGAGAATATGGCATTGTAAAACTTCCTTGTTTACCATACAGAGAGAACATTTACGTTGTGCGTTGGTATTTGGTTTGGGCAATATACCCTTGGTCTACCTGTGTCAGCATGAAATCAGTGGAAACTGTGGTCGTTGGTTTATACTCTTCACTGCTATAGGAAGTGAGTTAAAACCCGCATAAAGTCCACTAAGGACGAATTAGAAATCGAATTTCTATACCTTGTGTTACTACTGCTACTGTCTGTGGATTAACTAGCATCGAAGTCGTATAAAAACACGGTTATCTTCCCAATAAATATAAAATCCCATTCACATCAAGTCAGGACTAAATTTCTGCTAATCTATAAATCCTCTATTTGTAATCAAACTCGCTTTTGTACCATACTCTCCGGAACTTACTTTATTTAACGGGGCTTTGGTGCGGTTAAATCGATTGTAGAATAGTGGAGTTGAAATAAGCGAAGCCCGTATATATTTTTTTACCACTGGAACTTCTATACATTCATACCAACAATCCAGGTTCGGGGAAGGACGGTTAGTAAGGTATCATATATCAGAGGTCTAGTTTCCCATTCATTGGATAGTATAGCTATATTGCAGTAGCCCCTTTGAAAATTGAGAGCTAAGAGGGCTGGATTTAAGCCATTAATTTACCACTTCCCTTGGAAAGAGTACAACAGACATGCATACACGGGAACTTCTTAATGCTCAGAGGAACTTTTTTAAATATTAAACTAATTTTTATTTTTAAACGTAAGGTATATCGCAGCTGAACTTTGGCACAAATGCCCTACGTTAGTCTAAAGATAACTAAAGCTAAATAATGAAGATATCCTTCTCACTTCATAGACTCTAAGCTAATAGGACAACGGTTCGTGTTTCATCTTCATCCGTTCTTCGCTTGGCACATGTTCCCCTTCAAACCGTCAATAACATTTTAATGTACGAGAGATTCAGATGGGAAACTTCTACTTTAGAAAAAAATATTCCTTGAAGAAATGATTCAATTCTTATGAATACAAACATCTCAGAAAAGTAAGGGCAACTCTAATGTGGTTAACCATTTGGGACCCTTATTCATTCGGCTGCCACATGCCACAGGGACTTCCTAAGGATTTTCCCTGCAATCTGGGCACCTCCAATCCAATTTCAAGAACGCTATAGCAGAACTACAATAAATAGCTATATAGCTATGTATTCACGGTAATCTAGACTTAACATCCGATTTTGCCAAGCGCTTTAAAAAATCGGAGTAAAAATAGATAGATCTTAAGCTATTCATTACAAAGTCCACTCTTGTTAAATTTATTTTTGTATGGAAACCACAGAAAAAGAGGGACAAAACGTGCATAGGGTTCTTTACATGGATAGACGGTAGAATTAAGGGTCAGTAATGAATACAGCAGAATCTCAGACATACAAGAACCACATGTATTGTTTTCTGTTGTATTATATTCAATGGATTTTCTCATTATCTAGCTTGAGTGAACTTCATGAACAGAAAACATGTGTAAAGCTATTTGGTTGGTTGACTACTATTGTGAGAAGGTTCTAGGTTTAAAGGGACTTTCTTAAGTTACGTGTACCTCTGCTACCGGTAACTTGATAGTAATACAGTCCAAATCCAATAAATAATTTGGTTGACCACAATACGAACAATTAGAACAAGAATTCTGTCCTCACCCTCCCTTTCGGCCCTTCTCACTGTTCAGATAAACATTTAAAAGTGAATTCAACCAAAAACCTGGTGCAGTCGTGGCAGAATAATACACTAAAATCGTGTACATAAGTTTCATCGTGATCGTATCTTGTCCATAGGCCATTCATTCTAAGTTAGATTGATGATCTGACTGAAGTAATGAAAAAGTCGCCGCTAAGTGTAGTCAAACAAATTTCTAGTTGGTATATGAAATATGATAAATGTCAACTTACTGACTTATGATTTAAAAACTAATAAAAGTTTTGATGCAAAAAGACCAAAGAATACGTTATTGTTGGGAATGTCCGTCCCCCTAAAGTATAAAAGGCAAACTGGAATTCCCATGTATTTGAAACTGTAACCAGCAGCTGAAAGTATTCTATATTATATAAAAATTTACATTATTTTCGAAAGATGTATTCTATTCTAAAACTGTCCGCTTGCGGCCGGTCAATGAAGATTTTAAGGTGTAAAGTTCTTAAATCATTCCCTAATTTCCTAACATTCCCGTTTTAGCTTGTATATTTTACCTTTCTCTATCCATTTACGAAAGATATAAGAATACTTTACAACAAATGCGGTATGACGACTGCTAACATATTGTATTCGATTTGTACAGAAATCCTTTATCGTATTACAGAGTAATACTACGCAGAGTATACAGAAGTATTACTGAATACTACAGACAGAAGAGACGAGGTTTAGGTATAAAAAGGATACAATAAAACAAGAGAACTACCAGGGATTACTGTACGTTGAGCAGGTAAGGTGAGATGACAATAATATTTTGTAAGATTGTAATTTCAACAATGGGGTTTCAGTGTCGGTCGTCTTGTAACTAAAGGACAGAGGAACAATGGGATTGTTAAAGCGATATGAAAATAATGTAAAGCGACACCGCTGCCTCGCTTTACACCGCTCCGAATCATCAGACCTTACAACGATTTTGTTTGTACGGCCAGTAGTAGTGGTTAAAACAGTGGTAGTAGTAGTGACACGGCAATTGTGTGATTATACGATTACCGACACTCTGATTCATCTCAGAGAGAAATTCCTTTAAAAGGCATTTAAGAAATGTCGTTTTTTTTATATGGGAGGAGGATTATCAAAAGAAATGAGAAATGAAATGATTCATCAAGTTACAAAAAGCAACGCAAAGAGCATCTTTTCATGTAATGATTTTTACAGTAACGCAATTTATTTATCAGTAAGTCGGTATCTTTAAACCTGTATCAAACGCAAACCTGGCTAATTTGCTCATTTTATCAATCTTTTTCGGATTGCACTATCACAGATCAGAAGTAACCTTACTAGTTTTAGAAGACATTGGCATTGGGAGTATCTTTTACAATTCGTAAATTAATCCCAAAGCTTCATTTTACTGCATCAATGTACATAAATATGAAAGTTTGTACTTGTAGCGCTACATGGAAAGCTTTTATAATTGAGTAATTCCTGGAATGCAAAATATGAAATGACATTAAGACGTTCATGCTCGTTCATTCGTTCGTTACTTGTTGTAGTTGTATTGTAAGTTGTGTTGTATATATGCAAAGTATGTGACTCTTAAAATATGCTCGTTACCATAAATTGCAAGCAAAAAGGAAAAATTTACCCACCTCTTCAGCCATGAGGGTTGGACTTGTCAATTATGGATGATAATGCGTAGAATCCCCGTGGAACTTGTGTTATTTTATGCTTTCTATTGTTAATCCTTTTAGCTGAAGACGTTTTGTAACTCATCAAGAAAAAAACTTCTGAAGTTTAGTTTAGCTTAACATATTCACAAACAATCCATGATATCCCTTGCACCAATGTTCTTGGAGAGAAAGATCCTGGAAATACATAAAACCCAATCAACTTCAAAGTTTTATAAAGCTAACCTGAATTTTAGGTTAAATTATTCCGGTCTGTGTGTAGAGTTTAACTGAATACAAAATGGCTGGACGCAGTTAGATGCTTCAGCAAACTGTTATTTTACTTAAGAAACGATAAAATTCTCCAAAGTAAAGTTCAGAGCTGTGGTGGGGGTGGGTGGACTGGAGGAAGTGGAAGGAAAGTAAACTCCGATTCGGGTATTTTCGGTGGCATATCATATACTAAAACTATAACAAACCAGGACTTGGGAACTGGGAATGAGCAAGTATTGATTTTTGCTTATGCATGAAAACGACAACAAAAACCCGATTATTGTGATAAATAAACTGTCCTTACACATATTTAACTTACAACTACGTTATATTAGAATCCATACAAATGTTTTCCCGTAAAAGTTCATTTGTATGAATCACGTACACTATGAAAAATACTTATCCGATAATCCAATATTAAATTTCAAAAATCAAACCTTACCTATCTTTATCCATATCCATAATATGTACAATTTTTCAATTGCTTACATTTTCCAAAATAATTAAGAAAACAACAATACTAAGGCAAGAAAAGAAGGTATTTATTTTAATCAACTATTGCAGTTTCGTGCAATAAATGCCCACAATAACTTTACAATCCCAATATTCTATTATGCTATGCCGTTTAAAGGCTTTTAGCCTGATTCAATTCACTTCACATCTGCGACTGCGAGCCAAGATACTCTCTTCATTGAGCTAGAGAGTTGTTAGATCAGACCAGATGCACATTGCTATCTACTCAAGAAGACCCTCGTAGTACTCTAAACGCTAGATACAATGCAATACAAAGAGTGTTAACTCTGATACCTTTATCCTACAAAACTGGTAAGCAGTCTTCCACAGAGGGTAGAAATACCAACTAAATACACTTAATGTTAATAGCAGTAGAAAGCAGGAGAGATGAGCCAGGCAGGAAGCAAACCCTGGATTTTGGGGGATCCTTCCTACCATACTGTACCCTTATAAGAGAGTTACAACACTAAAAGAACTAAAAAGTAAAAGTACAAAAACACGCTTGGATACAATGCAACGTAAGGTAAAGCAATGCAATGTAATGTTAGCTAGGCTAGTTTAGAGATGTATGTGCAAGGGAAGTGCATTGGGAGTTTTCTAGCGTTTTCTATGGTTTTTGAGGGTAAGATCAACTTTTTCATAAGATTAAGAACGCTTTCATAGAACGGTCCAGCAGCCGCATGAAGAGGAACCATCTATCAGGAGGGCCCAAGGGTCTAGGAACTATTTAGTTTGTATTTGCAGTAGTTTGCGTCTGTAATGATAGAGCCCTTCATTTCATTTGTTAAAATTGTAACATAAGACCGTTGGATATGCAAGCCAGTAAAGGGTCTTCACGTCAAAGTGAACTTGTTTAGTTTGATTATGCAAAAGTGAGTTGGAATGATTTTTTCGACTTTTTCATAGTTAGTTAAAATTATTTAGGTTTCAGGTAGACTCTGGCTGGCTGTTTTCTGTTACCAATTTGCTATGAAGCAGGCTCGTTTAAAAGTGCAATTTCATAAGTTTAATCATTGTAAGCTCGGATGTGGATAAAAAAGATTCTTCATTTTCAGGCAAATGTAAAAGCTGAGACGTCAACCTCAAGTAGTGTAAATAAACACAACGTTATTTATATGTAAACTCACGATTAAAATATTTTCAGACGATGTTATTCATTCCGCTACTGAGACATAATTTGACATACATTTTAAACATTTAAAAAAGATGATTGCAGGTAAAAATGAAATGTTTCATTGAAATAAACGATGCAGAATACACACTAAGCAAGATTTTTCATTTCTAAATTAACGACGAACGCTTTTAAGGTAAACCGTACTTGTCCTGTGACCCCAATTATGCACCTTTCTTGTTGTAAACTTGAAATCAAAAACGAAATTATTGAGGTTAATTTACTACCTGGCCCTGACCTGAAAATAGTTTGATATTCATTTCCTGAATTTTCTTCTTTCCCATTTTTATTTCTGTAGTTTTTTTCATCGAAGAACTTTAGGTCAGAAAACCAAGGAAAGGAAGAAGATGCGAAAGGAACCAGGCAAAGAATCCTTGGGTTAAATGCCTTGAAGATGTCAAGAAAATAAATAGTGGGTTAAAGCATCTTCTTGATCTTGATATTCGAAGGAATTTTTTACGTAAACATATTATTGGAGGATTCCCTTCCCGTTTTGCCAACTACGAATAGCTATTTAACAATAGCTATCTATTTTATACCTGCCTTTAAACCCATAGCCTTCGTATTTATTGACGGAAGAAGGTATCAAACAATACTTCGTAGCTTGTTTGTAGCAGAAGCTCCTTGAGTCAGGAAGGCTAAATCTGTGGAATCCGAAGAAACACCCAAGGGCTAATAAGAATAAGAAAGCTCCCTTTCGAAAAAAGTAACAATGTATTATATTGTTGTCAGCCTTCTATTTCCTATTTTTGCCTAAATATTACTACCTGGCTAGTAATTCCTTTCTTGCCTTGCCTTAAATCTCCAGCAATTCCTTTTCAACGCTGTCCTTGTAAACATCTCGTTTTTCTGGAAACAAATAGTCAGTGCTTGTAACTCCAACCGGTTTAGAACAGGGTACATAGTCACTCTCTTTAGGGACTCATATTTAGGGAAGATCTTTATGCAGGAAATGCATAGACCAATTTCTGGGTTAAATTACTCCTCTTAGTTAAATAAAACCTTCAACACTTTTGGACTATATTGTACCCAGCTAGATTCTGTAAAATTAAGTATAGAATTATTTTACGTAGTTTTGTACCAGTAGCTACATTTTCATTCATTTGTTGTGACTCCCATCGTTTGCACCAGTTTTGCAACGATTTAAGCATATTCAGAAAGATAGGATAGCTTAAACATTTCCAAGCATGAACATGGAGGACGTGGTTTTAAACAGGTTTGTTGTAAATTTCCTTAAACAGTCATCTAAAGTTCTTATTTATTGAAAATTTCCTAAAATAATTACAGTGAGCAGAATTCTGCTGGGAAGTTCGTCTCAGTGCTTCACATAAATTTGACCAACGGACCTACGAATACGTTCAGAATAGTAAATAATGACAACGACCAGAAGGGTCGGATCGGGAACAATCTACAACTGTACTGTGGCACCGTGGAACCTGAAGTGAAAACTCTAGACGAATCATTCTATGAAGAAATTGACAGCAGGAATAATTACGATGGTGAAAGTCTTGATACTATCACGACTACTAGTGTTAGTAGCCAGAAGGAAGCTGCTGTGATTATTCGAAGGGCTTGGAAAAGTTATGGAGACAAAGGTGTCCCAGTTTTGAGCAACTTTAACATGACGGTTGAGCGAGGGACTATGTAAGTGACAGTATTAAAAAACATTAAGGAATTTTTAAAACAGTTATGCAAGTTTTCCAATGAATGCAAGAGAGTAAAAGGCATATATAATCCTCTATTTTTTTTATGAAAAAAGATACAGTCTCCTGGGATCAAGTGGGTGTGGTAAAACCACTGTATTAACCTGCATGGTAGGAATTCGAAACTTGAGTAGAGGAGAGATATTTGTGTTTGGGTCAAGGCCAGGAACAAAGGAGTGTGGCGTACCTGGCAAGAGGGTTGGATACATGCCACAGGTAATGTCATCTCTCGCTCTCTCGCTCTTAATCTTTGGGCTTTTTATCTCCACTTGAGAAAACTACCTCTCTATAAGTAATCTCTAAGAAGGTTCAAACTCCAAGTAAAAGTTAAAAAAATATGAAGCATAGAAGCTTTAGGCTTAATGTGCTGAGTAGAAAAAGTGAAGATTTAACCAGATAATAGTTTAAATGCCTTTAAATTTTGTAACTATGTATTTTAGGACGTAGCCTTGTATCATGATTTTTCTATAAATGAAATGGTACGATACTATGGAACTTTGTATGATATGAGTGGCTCCAGCATCGCAGATAAGCAAAAGTTTCTCATAGAATTCCTCGAGCTACCGGATGGATCAAGGAGGATTTCGACCCTTAGGTCAGATCAGAAATTATAATCTTTAAAAAGTAATTTGGAAATAAAAATGCACCACCTTGTGGTTTTGTAGTGGGGGTCAGAAAAGACGCGTTTCTCTGGCCGTCTCCCTCATACACTCCCCTGAGCTGTTGATACTGGACGAACCTACTGTAGGAGTTGACCCTTTGCTTAGAGAAAGGTGTACTTTTTTGTCCTAGTAATTTTAATTTAGTATGAACGATGATTAATATATATGAAATTTTAATGAAATTTGTTGCTCAGTATTTGGAGTCATTTGTGCCACCTCGTGAAAACACAAAACACAACTGTGATAATAACAACTCATTACATAGAAGAAGCCCGACACTCAAAAACGGTTTGCATTTGAGCCCATGAACTCTCACATACTGTTTTGAGGAGTTCATATTGGTTAAATACCGTTTTTGATTAAGTAGGTCGGACTAATGCGCGGTGGAAAACTACTGGTTGAGAAAAATCCAGAAGAAATGATTCGCGAGCAAAACGCTAGTTGTCTAGAAGATGTTGTTCTGAAACTTTGCCGAAAGGATAAGCAATCTCATCGAAGTGCTGAGGATGAAGAGTTTGGTTCCATTAAAAGTATAAACTCAGATGGAAGCATAGCATCTTGTAGTATGGAAAGCTGCAGTAAGAAATGATATATGGTATTCTGCATATTTGTTTACGATAGGGACTTATCTATTTTGGGTAATTAATATTCTTTGAAAGGGGTTGATGCACTTACAACCCGATGTTATGAAACGGTTAAATATGCATCAGATTTACGAAATTCTGTCATTCGAATCCAAGCCTTGGCCATGAAGAACGTCACTGTCATAAGAAGGAACTTAATGCAAGATAAAATACGCGTTTATTAATGATTAAGTTTGCTAAAAATGTATCATAAAAAAACAAAGTATATTTTAATTTGTCCTTTGTAGCTTGTTACTCTTCCTCATCATTGTTCCGTCCATGCAACTCATTTTCGTCTGTACGACCTTAGGAAATGATCCAATGTCTTTAAGTGTTGGTTTTATAAATTACGAGACTGCCTTCGACAATAATAGTAGATGCGCCTTAGATAAGGGTCTTAATTCGTCGTCTGAGTGTTCCGTACAAAATTTGAGTTGCCAATATCTATTAGCCATTCCTCCGGATATCGTCCATTTGGTATGCCAATTTTTAATCTCAATTCAGAATAATCTATTAATTCATATGGAACTTTTTCAATAAAAATTAGATCGAGTATAACACCGAGTCTGAAGCAAATAAAGCGATAACCGAAGGTAAAATATGGGGGTATATGATTTTTCCTGTGGACTATTCCCAAAGTCTTCTTGCTAGGGTAAAGGGTTTGCAAATGAATGAAACTTTGGAAAGTTCGCACATCTACTTGGAAATGGATATGTCCAGTAAGCTCCTACTGAATATATCATCGTCAGTCAAATTAAAAATCTCATGAAAGTGTTTAATATTACGGCTATAACTAAATCGATATCCCTTTTAATAGACAAGCAGATTGGCCAAACATTGAAACGAGTCTTTTACGACACTTACCAGAATTTTATAAATACGCTATTATTCAATTGTGGATTTCCTCCAGCTTTGGGAGAATCTCCATTGAAAGTACGTTAACAATCCGATGCAACAAATGATTTACAGTTTTCTCCAACAGTGGTAGGAATTTATAATATGCTTAATTAATATTTTAGTATTTACCACCCGTGTACGGAACGGATGATACAGACTTCACCGCATTTATTGCACCTAGCTCTCTCCTGGGGTATATTTGCAATTTAGCTGGGCTGAACAAACCATTTGTCATGTTTTCAGGAAAATAAATTAATATTCGCAATTTTGTTGGAATCCACAGAGCAGTGTTCTTCTTCTCACTTTGCTCAAGCAGCATCTCGTACATTTGGGATAAGAAACAAGGGACAATGGAACGGGCTATGGTAGCTGGAGTCCAAACTTGGGAAATCATGACTGCCTTTTTCATCACAGAAACTTGTATGCTTTTAGTGCAACTTGGAATCGTGTTTTCACTCTTCAAATTAGTTTTTGGGATTGAGATTATCGGATCTACCGTTTTGGCTTTGCTGTTAGCTGTTGAAATAGGCCTTAGTGGCGTTTCAATGGGTATGTTTTTTATGTTTGATTTTAAGTATGTTTGAGTGGCAGTGGGTAAGTAACTAATTTTATTATAAATGTAATGATGTAGGGTTTTTAATTGGCTCATTTTGCAACGAAGAGATGGAAGCTGTACTTTTGGTAATGGCTACATTTTTTCCGAATTGTCTGCTTACTGGTAATACTTTGATGTTTTTTATATTTAAAAAAATCCTTAATGTTTAATTCTTTAATTTATTTCATTAACGGATCATTTTTATGCTTAATGCATTTAAGGTACCATATGGCCGATCGAAGGTTTGCCCATTCCTGTTCAATATTTGACACATCTCCTTCCATGCACTTTGGCAAACGAGTCCATCAGATCAATTGTCAGCCGTGGTTGGGGTCTAAGTCATATCAAAGTTTGGCCAGGATTCGTTACAACAATCGCATGGATCTGTATGTATTGGATTATTACTATTCATATTAGGAGGAAATCGTTATCGAAAAAGTAAACTAATTATAGCCACGCGTTTTATGTACTATACTGACTCAACGATTAGATACATTATTACGGTAAAATTAGGAAAGGAAATGACTTTTTAGTGTTAAAGTTTTCAAGAAAGAAGCCACTGAGAAGAATTGGGATTGATTTGTGAATAAATAAAAATCATTCATGAACCATCGGCTTATGACTTCTCAATTTATTTAGATGAATTTTGAGACACTTTTTGCTAAAATTTTAACTGCACCCTTTTGTTAAATGTCATGAGATTTCTAAGTCCTCCTTACGATTCCATAATCACATGTTGAAATAAGTGTCGAAGATAAATGTCCGGTCAAAAAAGTCTGTTGTGAGTGAGAACAACCTGTGGTTAAAAGTGAACATTATGGTCAAACTCAAAGACAATTCCACGACGTATTATTTCCTTAAAAATGTCCATAACCAGTTAACCTTTTGCAAGCTGAATTAAAAGCAGCGTCTCCACAAGCAATCCCATGAGCTCTCAGATCTCCACTGATTCCAATAATGGAATCTAAACACCACTGAACCAAATGAATACTAACGGTGCCCACCAACTGATCCCAATCAGCCTCCGGTTCCTCAACAATGAAAAAGACATGAAACCATTCATTCCTGTCATCTAAATCGAGCCATTCATTCTTCCAGATAATATCTGACGAAGTCTTTGCAAAGTAAAGCAGTACGATATGGTTCTCCTCCGCAGTGTAATCATTATTTTTGTCGATGTATTTCTGTACTATTCTAATCATTGGAGCAATTCCTTGATCATATACCAGAAGAACGACACAATCCACGCGTGTTAGCATTGTGGAGTCAAATGAACCCCCGACTTGTCCTATTGTTATCATTTGGTTGGGATATAGTTCGAAGTCTATTTCATCGTCATCTTCAAAATTGGGTGGAAGTTCAAGGTCGTCAATGACTTCGCTTAGAAGACTATCCGAAGTGGATAATTTCATTAGAAAGAAGATTTTTTGACCTTTGACCTTTTCACAATTTGGTTCTTTGTTTGATAAGGAGAATGCAACAGGAGTGTACCTCTTGTGAATACCTGACTTAAAAATACGTACATTACAACATTCCCATCCACCAGTAGTATACTCTCAATGCAATACAGGGAATTGCAAGTTTAATTATTTCTATTACCATCTATAATCAATCTGACGGAATATCCCATAGGTATTCCGAGATAAGTAGAAGGTCTCACAATGACTCCAACCATGATAACCGTTGGAGATAATTTCACCCTAGGGTTGATATTTATTTACTATTACCGATTAACATTCAATCTTTCAATCATGAAGGATGAAAAAGCTTAACTCACTTATAGAATAGTATGCATAAGGTTTCATCATCTATCGTCGTATAGTTTACAACTTTTAAATTAGTCTCTTGGTAAGGGACTCCTAATCTCGTCCACATTCCTAATTTAGATGGTATATAACTATTTCATAAAATCCCATCTTTTATTGATTCGAATAAATTACTAAATTACTCACCTAGATGCGGCTTTCGAAACAAAACGGACATACTGTCGTAGCTAGTGGAAAACTTCAAGTAAATGTAGTCGTTAGTCAATTCTTCTTCAAGTTCATACTCTGCTGCCCACACGTTTGGGGCTTGTAAAAAACATTTAATAAGAAGAAATTGGGTGTTCCCGTTGTTCCACAGGATGACTGACCAGCTATTTGAATTTAACTTTAAATGATCTGTACAGCTTGCCGAAACCTAATGTACACGAAGCGAATTTGTTTAAGGATAATAAAGCGGCCTTACTATCTACTAAATCTTTATATCTGCTGAACGTGGTATATTTTATTCAACCTGTATAACGATGTAAGATAGATTTTCCAAGTACTCCAGATCGAATGATACTTCCGGCTTGCTTTTCTTCTTACAAATGTCAAGCATATCAAACATCGAAACTGGACACGAGGATGCTTCTGTGGACCTTAGTTTTTTTGGTTTGTTTGGCATGTAAATTCCAATAAAGTCATCCGCGAGTATTTTCCAGTACTTTACTTGTGGATGTATCTGATTAGTTAATAAAAATATGAAGTTCAAAAACATTTTGTGCATAGAAGCTATCGTCTTTTCGTTACATTCTTAAAGCTGCCTGTTCCATCTTTTCCAAGTACACCTTCAATTGTGGAAAACCCTCCTGGATGCTTGTGAAGAAAGCCTGAGACGTCAAATATTTTTTCTGGGTATAGAAAAGCCTAATATTACACTTGTAAAGTTAAGGGGTTGAAAGAAATGGAAGTATCAAAGTATTTTAATTTATAACTACCAAATAAAGCAATCCATGCATCAATTTTCGACTTATGACTTGCTAATTCTTTTCTAGTGACTAATTTAGGCATCAGAGGATAAGGCGTCTCTTTGTCGTAATCAGAAAAAGACTTTATTGACGTTGTTTCAGAAATAGTTGATGCTAAAGTCTTTTCATCCACAAGAAACCAATGCGGAGCAGGCCAACCGGATCCTGAGGGTGGGATTCGACACAAGCGAGAGCTTGGAGTTTCAATGTTGATGATAATACTTGAGTTCTGGATGTACGTGCTGCTAGGCTCGGGTAAGTCCAGGCTGAGGCTTTGTGGAGTTTCATTCATCCTGCTTTTCCGTTTACTTCCAAATATCAACCCCCACATTTCTTACGTTTGTAAATTATATTATATTTAAATGTTTTAATGTTTAAATTTACAAAAACGAATAAGTTGTTTTCATTCAAAGAAGGAAGACAAAAAAAGGTAGATTCTATTGAAGAGAAATGAAAGATGAAATAATGTCATGGTAAGATGCCTTTCTTTCATGCTTAATTTCTAGGATATTTTCGTCTCAATTTTTCAGTCTCGCTTGAGAAACTATGCCAGAAAAATCAAGAGTATGCAAACATGCAAAACTACCACTACTTAATTTTACGTTAATTTAGATACTTTATTTTTCTTTAACCCAAACCCCGATCTTTAACTTTAAACTAACTGAAACATTGCGTCGCGTTTGTAAACAAAATTCAATAAAAACATAAACGGGATTACAAAACTCTAGGCGGATACCATAATTAAGCCTTTAATGAGTTTCCAAGTTCCAAGAAAGAGTTGAACTCCTATATGAATTCGTAGAAAGATGTACCTGTTCCGCTTCTTCGTATAATCGTTGACGAATATCTTGGCATATCTGGAACGCACTTGCAACTGATCTCCAAAACGCATAAGAATCTTAATATCACTGTCTCTGTTCTCATCAAAGTTCCTATAGTGGTTTATTGGGTCTCCTTGAATGTATTTCCGAAACATCCGGAATATAAACAAGTTTACTATGCATATCAACGGGATATTTGGAGCGAAAAAGTCCGAGTGATAAGTGATAAAGGTACAAGCATTCATGTAGTTGATGTATATCCAGTAGAAACCGCCCTCAAAAGACAAATACTGTGCACTTGGCTGGGCTATGTAATAAGGTTCCACAACAATGATATTCCAATGTCCACGAAGAGCTCTCCCAAAGGCTCTATGATACCTTGGGGCGTTTTCTAATCGAGGTGGATAAGTGTACTTGATTATACACATTGTAATTCCTACAAATTGTTTCTCCAACGGATCCTTTTCCACTTTTTTAGTTGTCACGATGTCACTAACCCTTTCTTTGCTTATTACTGGCTTCAATTCGTTGTCTTTGAGTCGGTATTTTGTTATTTTGTCCTTTCGTTGAGCACCTCTCTTCTTTAATTTAGACGACACTAGTTCTGGCCATGGCTGGGTCAGAAGAGTTGATTCTCGAGTCCCGAGAAATTTTTTGTAGTACTCATAAGAGTTTGGAACATAGTAGGCTGAATGAGGGGTTGGAAATACGATGGACATCTTCAAACTAACCGTTCCTTTGCTCTTGGTCTGTGAAAATATTTGTATTACATCAACTCAAGGGTTAGAGACGGAAAATAGAGTTCGTTGTCTATCGTAGGCATGCAAAAAACACACTTGACTATGATTTGGTTTTAAATCTTACCCTGTTTACTCTGCGGATCGAGTTTACTTCGATTTTACAAATTCTTTATTATCTTTCTCTTTGAGTGAATGGATGAGACCTTCTTTGGAGATCGACTTTTGACGCTTCTTAAGGTTTATCAGGATGTTTTGATTTTAGCAATATAGTAGTAAAGGTCAAGGTGGTGAAATTTAATCTATCATAATCCTAAGTAAACGTACAGCAATTTTGTCAGAGAAAATATGCTAAACCAAGGAAACCATAGTAGATGCAACATAACACTATAATAGGCCATGACATGAATTTTAATTGACGGGCCTTCGGAATATTAACGATAATTTAACGTGATCGATAATGTAAAATGAACCTGAAAACTTCCCGTCCAACCTAAGCACTAAGAACGTGTTCTGCACTCCTTAAAAAGTTACAACATTCTTAGTTCAATTAGTATTTATTTGTCATAATATCTCCTCCCCATTTTCTACACATACTCCTTTCCATTACTAGACTAATTTCCTTCCAAAAGTTGTACTCTCTTAGTCAAAGCTTCAATAAGTCCTGGAGTAAGAGGAAATAAGTGAAACTTCGGGTAGTTATCTAGATCGCCTGGAAAGGGGACAAATCACATTAATTATTACTGTACGACGAATTAAAGCGAACTACTCTACTATATTGAATTACTACTTTTCAAAAATTTGGGCCACAAAAACTTCTGCCAGATAGTAGTAATTAACAATGCAAAAATCTATCAAACTTTAACTTAAACTAGTGCCAGGTCTTGTCGCTCACCTAAAATTCCATCCGGCGCATCTAACCACCGTTGAAACTTCTCCTTAATTCTAAAGTTGTCATACAAAGTAAATTGTGTTAAATGTCTCCTTAATTCCTTTTAAATCAACTCAACCTTTCTTGTTCATGAAATTCTCAAGGTACTCAAACTTTCACAACGGAAACTTGACTTACCTTGGCTTAACTTGTTCAAAATGTTCTTGAATCTCCATGTTCCATAGGGAGTATGAATGCTGGTCTATTGTGGTGGAATGGAACAAGAGATCAAACACTGTCACAACTACCGAAGCATTCATTAACGTCATGTTTGCTAGTATTCTCTTATCATAAGTTCCCAGTCGTTCCTTATTGGGTACAAATAGAAAACAAGGTTCATCCAAGTATGGTTCCTTGGAAAATATGTCTCCTGTAGAAGAGGGACAATTTATTACTTTACTACTACCGTGTTATGCCTGAACAAATATACGTGTTAAAGAGCTGGCTTAAACCTTTTGTTATTTTTAGTAGATATTTTTGTGTAAATAAAACAACTAAAATACCAAAAAATAAAGAGTTCATTCAAGAAGAAGAGAGAAAGTAGACTTACTTTGAATCATCTTCAGAAAGTCCAGAAGGGAAAGTTTTCTACTCCATTCTACTTCTGAGTCTAAACTGGGCCAAGTCTTCAGTAAAGGATGCAATACTTCGCCAGTAGTAGCTTCAGCTAGTAATAGTTGGTGTGAGAGGAATTGGTTCTTTAAGGATGAAGGAGCGTTGAACCATATTTTAGGTGATGAATTTGGGTAATCAGTCGGAAGCGTGATTTCAAATGTAAATATCCCAAACTCGTATGGTGTGTCCCGAGGACCTTTCATGAGTACGGAGAATTTATCCTAGAAAAACATCGAACAACTTTAACCTATTTTTGATTCATTACTCTGTCCTTCGTTATGGAGAAGGGAAATGGACCATAGGATGTGCAGGGTTAAAACAAAGGTCTTCTAGACCTACATTTACAAATCTGTCTGTTTCTTTTCTTTTTATCTTAATTTCATCGTGTTGTTCGTCTAAAAATTCTCGTAAATCGTTAGCAATGCATTCAGCACGATCGACTGCCTTTTCATCCAAGCAAGAAGGATCCGGGGATACGGATGACTCAGCCTCAGGCAGAAAGTTTGCACGGTTAAGTGGCAGGTCAATTACAACGAGATCCTCTGGAAAATGAAACTCATAGCTTGATTCGCCCTCTAAGTATACGCAAACTTCAACCTGTTGTAAGAATACAAAAGTTAAGCAAGTTAGTTAGTGCCACCAACTTAAGATGGACAGCCGGATATTACAGAGGCTTTTACAATCTAAAGATAAGATAGCAACTCATTTATACCCTTCCAACCCGATGGATAGTTGTAACCATTCCGAGTAAACGTTCATCTCTAGAACGTTCTAAGAAAACGATAGCTCCTGGCAGCAGACGTGCTAGCTCTGAGTGAGGCTTCAAATCATACATAGACTCAATAGTTAATTTGATAGAATTACTCCCTATCGAGTTCCATTGTACAAAGGCCATTTGATCTATGCATTTTAAAAAAGCTTAGACCGAGAAGACATTCTTATTCAAACCAGAAGTCTATCAATGTTACATTGCCGTACCCCTTAGATTTCTATTCAGAATTACACCGAGCGTTTCATTCTCGTTTGCATCAATATTTTTATATCGAAGCTCTACGAATTCCCTTTTAGTCTGGTCCCTGGTGCCGTGAGCAAAAAGATCAGAATGGGTAGAAGTTGTGCATTCACTCCAGAAGTAATTTGACAAAAAACAACCAAAAACAGTATCGATATCTTGATATGAAACAGTTTTTTGGTCTTGCACGCAATCCCAAATCACTGCATAAACATGCCGGACTCTGATAACCTCTACGTAGACGGATGTTCCGGGACCTGGACAAGCTGATTGTGTGAATTGAGCTAGAGTTTCCGCAAATCGAGATTTCTTTACTGTGCTAGGAGAATCCTCTTCGCCTTTCGACTCAACTTCTTTGACAAGATTGGCAGTAAAATTCTTCACTAGATCATCTCTTTGAATCAACATATCACTTTCCTTAATGATATATTCGCAAACAGAGTGCAGCTTTAAGTTGGTCTTTGATAAGATGTCAAAGTCATTTAGAGCTTTAATTTGCTCTTCTGAATCAAGAAGCATTGGAGGCGACGAGGGGATTTGTGAATCATTCGGTTTATGCAGAGAACAAAGCCATTTTATGAAGACTTTTGATATCTGTTTTGTAGGATACATATCAGAATGGATGCTTATTTTTGGGTTGTTTTCAAACGCATGGACTGTTATATATGACAAATCAAACCTTGGAATGCATAACAGTAGCCTCCTTATCTAAATGCTCGAGACAAAGCCTCGCAGTTGAATCTAGACAACTTGAATTACACCATACTACCGTATCATACTCCTCTGTAGTAGGCTTGACCCTCTGACCCCTAAAAGGTGCACTGCTCTTCGCATAAATCTTATGTCCAAAATAGCAACTGGATTTAATTGACTTTCTCATTGTTAAAGTGGCTTGATATCCGTCATCATAATCCAGACCCACCAACCACTGAACGCTGGCCACCTTCCCAATCCATCCATTAAGCTCAACCAGTTCGCCACCCATTAGCTTCAAATTTCAAAGAATATAATATAATAAGCTAAGTGTTATATAACTATCACTAAATTAATTCCTTCCTATTCAGAGTTAATTTAGCAGGAAAATCAATAAAATAATTACAGAAAGCATCGAGAGCTCTTTCAAAGGGATGTTTTCTATACAATAAGGGTAATCCTTCAGTTCCACGGATGCCAAGAGTAGTTCGCAATAGATTTCCCCAACATGTCCATCTTCATGAATCACTTTGTCCTCCTCTGAATGCATTCTGTCCACTAATTTGAGCTAAATGTAAATTTGGTCGAGAGATCTGATCAACTGTGGAAAACTTGCTTTCAAACTTTTTTTTATAAGTGAAAGATAGTATACCAGTTTTTCCTTGGACGGGTCAAAGGCTTTCTCAAGGACTGTGCCATGGTTCTTCATGGACCTCCATTCAACTTCAAACGTTCCGTATGTCCGATTGTTACGAAGAATCTTACCGAATTGAAGTTCTCCATTGAGACTGACTCGAGCTATTTCATCCTCCTCCTGGAAGGGTTCGAAATATTCGGATTGGGATCGAGTAGTGGTTTTATTATCATCTCTGCTGCTGACGTTTCGTTTCATTTTAATAAGCGTGGTTTCTTATAACCATATTCAAATAAATGTTCATAACCTTTGAAATCATAGCCAATACACATTCAAAATCAGGTCATGGTGACGGTAAAAACATAAAATAATTCTGGGGAGTACAAAAATGGGGCACTTTCATTACACGGCGAATAAACAACCATTGGTCTTCCTTTCATTGGTTACAAAAGTGAAGCTGTGTATTCCATAAATACTATTGCAAATAATTTTGCCCGATTATAAACTCCTAATATGCATTCCTTAATTTAAACAAGTAAAACCCTCTTTTTAGTTCCCCGTAAAACAAATCACTAGGCGTAGGCAAATGCAAAATCCCTCGTATTTTGGGGATCTCTACGTGTTTGCTAACATTGCTTCAGCGCCTCTTCTTTTTCAGTACAATACAAGGACGAGTTCAACCAGTAGCCTAACTTATGCTGTACGAAAGCGTGTGTGTGTATGTTTGATGTTCGTTTAGAAATAAAACTTTCACGATAAGGTGGAAACTGGTTCAAGTCATGCAATTTAAATCAAACGAAGCTGTTACTATTCAGGCTGATCCTTCTTTACAACTGGATTCGCGTTTAGCCGTAGCATAACACTGACTTTTACCACGGAGAAAGTTCCCTATGGATATGGTCTAGTTTCAGTTTATTAATTGGTTGCATTCTATGGCCTTTACCCCATTGACCCAAAAGAATTTATGGTCCTAACATATCACTAAACCTTTTTAGCTATAGCGTTGAGAAACTAAAGCATTTTGCTTAGCAGTTGGTAGTTTTCACACACTTTTGGCATTACACAGCCCGTTTAAAACCATTTTATTATAATGAGAAAATGTATACGGCTGAATAAGATGCGTATTGTTTTGTTTTCCTATTTGTTCCAAATAAAAAGCTTACTTGTTTGTTATACTGTTATTTCCTATTACCATTTTAAATAAAGTAGCACTAATGCACAACAAATCCTAGCTAAAAGTTGACGAAACCCCAGCAGCATCAGTAGTCTTTGTGGAATCAAAATGTAAGGTCGGTTCATTCTTTGGAGTTAGTGGAGCTATGCATGTAGAAAGTACAAAACATGGGATATCATGCTAGTGAAATTTCTTATTACGAGTTACTTCAAAAGTTTATTTATTGAAAAAGGTACTCGTATTTTGGACGTGTCTGATTGATAAAACAGGATGGGAAGCTTTCATAAGTTGGAAAGGATTTTAGGTAATTAAGAAGTTATGCTACATGTTTTTCTTTCCAATTCCAATTCGTTCTTATAACTGTTAAATAATGAAACTGTAATTACTCAGCATGTTATTCAACCTTCCAACTGCCCTGGTAGTGTTCGTAGTTGCTGTTATTGGCGGAGTCTTTACTGGTGTAGGAGTTTGTATGTACTTCTATCAACAAGAACGTAACTTCCATTATAAAACTGAATGAAGTGCCATATTTAAATCAGGATTTAAATTACAACTTGGAATACATTTTTTATTAAGAGATGTCAAAAAGAAGGATAAGACCAGAAGATCCTCTTCCAGTTGTTGAAACGACAAAGCCATTTGGTACAAAGAGTCTGTGGGAAACTAGGACATACAAATCCGCAGCTCCTTCCCCAGCTCCAATTACTACAATTGAAATCTGACTGCTGTGCCTCTGCGTCATTTTCTAACCCAAGTTCTCATCAACAGCCTATTTCGAAAATATACGATAAAATATCAGTTAAAAAATAATTTCCTTTCTATATGTCCAAAAAATGACAGCAATGGCCGGAATGTGAAATGGAAATAAAATACAAATGAGATTTACTCCAAGCTATAAGTAGGATAAAATCCTAACTCCATATGTTATTATATTAATTAATGCAACGTATTATATTATTGTTACCGTTATTTACTGTACAGTAATAATCTGTGGTATACTTAATCCTAAAAACGGTTTTAAGAAAGTGAGCCTCGTTTCTTATTTAAAACAAGCTCTGAGTTATTTCATTGCTAGTAACTTAATTGGGCTAATTTAAATCAAAATCGATCAAGAGGTTTTGCGCAAACTACCCTTATCTCAAAATCTGTCAAGGTAAAAGTTGTCAAAGCAAGGGAAGTTGTACAGGGTTTGATTTTCGGGGCTTTGTTCTTTTAATAATAGTAGAGAAAGCCTTTGTGGGAACCTCCAGATGTAAGGTAGGCTCAGTTGCTCAGGTTGAGAACTATTAACACGGAAAATAATAAGAAAGATATTGCTGACGGTTGACGATATAGTAAGTACGGTAAGATAGAATATAGCAGAGTAGATTGGTTCATTGCATGTTAACCTTGAGCCTACTTTCCTGTTGAGGTTGAGAACTTAAATGGCAATTTTAGGGTTGCTCTTATTGATTGCTTGTAGGACATACTGGAATAAGTATTAATCATGAAAATTTGAAAATTCTCATTAAAAAGAAAGAGCTGTCCCTAGCCATCGAAGCTTTGTCATTGTAAAATGTTAATATAAATAATATAAATATTTAGATGTTTTATTTCTTGCACCTTAGCTCAATGCGATAGTCCGTATACAGATAATTGTATTTTTCAACCTCTACATGTACTTACATAAAGATTAACATCTTATCAACGTTCTAAAAGATGTATAATCCATCACCATACATAAATGAACAAAACAAAAAAGGAACTTAATCCACATTTATCTGTAGTTAGTCTACAAGTAAGTAACTCTTCAGAAAGTTAAGACCACCAACGGCTTGTTGGCAACATAATAATTATAAATGTAATAATAATTACTATTTATTCATCAAACTTGCTTCCACAGAAGCCTTTTACAGTTGAAAAAACTATGAATTTATTTTGTGGTATCTTACCACATATATTCTTATATTCTTATATTCTTTTGTGGTAAAGCTAAAATTAAAATAAATTAAAAATAACGGGAAATCCCACTCCCGATGAAGCAATGACATTTAACCTTAGAACTGTATGAATGCAGCTTTTAAAAATAATTCCGAGCATTGGATTACCAGAATGGAATGTTTGCAAACGGCGCATTTTATTTAATCCTATCTATTTCAACGAAAACTAGTAATACTAAATTATATTCATTTCCTCAGAAGTGTCAATTTTTTTTAAATCAACGGGAGCTAAAAAATCAAAGGAGAACTTTCATGCATTAGGATTAGAAGTCACATTTGTGAATATCATAACCATAATCAACATGAGTGAAGAGAAAGCTTAAGAGAAGGAGTGAAATCGAAATGGCAGTCTACCCTCCACAAGTTGGCATTCTGCTGCTATGCTTTCCAGCAAGGGGAACTTGTTTTAAGGGGTTCTAGGACCAAAGTGCAACTTTAAAGTGACACCGGATTCCGGATAAAAATAATTATTACATTTATCGATAAAATTATATTATCTTCGTGATAAAAAACTGCTCTAATAAATTCCTTTACTCCAACTGCTTTTTTTTTATAACACTTGCACTTCTTATTAGAGCAGAAGTCGGCCCGGTGCTGAGTATAAGGTAACCAATCATGCATTGTCTCTGCTTCACAAAAACATTGAGATTGCATTTAGATTGTTGTTTCATTGTTTTAGTAAGGAGTTGTCCTTGACTAAACATGTTTCATGTTATCAGACTATAATAAATTAATGCATATTAAGGGACAAAGGCTATTAACTGGTTATTTTATCAGAGTGGAATCCGTCGTTATATTATAAAGATATCGCCGGGTCGTACATTGAATAACGTAAATAGGGAAACTTTTGACTATAATTTCATTTCAGCTAAAAGTTGGATGTTTTTGGCTAGCGAACAACCTTAAAAGGTTGGAGTTTATAACAAACTGGATGTAAGCAGCATTGTATTATGTTCGTTCCTTAATGGTATACTGCTAATGCAATCAATCCACTACTATGTGTTAGCTAATGTATCGTCTATCAACATTCGCTGTATTATTACCTCTAGTCCTTCCACTTTATTGAAGAAGACTGATATAAATCTGCTACAACTTTTGTCTCGTTACTGGCAACAATAAGTAACGTGTGGAGTCTTTAGGTTAGGAATGGCATATGTTTTTTCACGGACATCCTTAAAACATGCATGGTTTGCTTAGGCTAAGAATGAAAAAATAGCGGCTTAACAAGTTAAATAGTTTTAATTGGCATCGTTCCCTCGACGGATCTTGGACAAAGTTCTTCCAAGGGAAATAGTCCTCATTAACAATGGATTCTGCTGCTAGCAATACCAGGTACAGAGTTTATTTGAGGGCGTTTGTAATTTAAATTTCCTAAAAGTTATCCCAATTTGCATTTTTTACATGACAAACTTTAATGGTCAAAAACACCAAACATCAGACCCAACAAATATTTTAAAATTAAATATAACAATAGCTGGTGTTTGCTAATAAAAAGTCCATGATTTTCCTTGAACATCTTTTGTTTTAGCCAACCACAATTCAATGGAAGCCCTAAACACATAACTATCCGTCATGTAAACCTTGCTTATGATGATAATCATGAAGAAATTGTATCAGTAAATATGTCTCCATCTTCCACTCCGACTCCCATTGATGAATTCTCAGATCCAGAGGACGAAAGCACCTTAAAACAAGAACATAATGACGGAAGCGTGACGAGCGGCCGACGAAAAATGGAGAAAGCTATTAGTTTCAATAGCAAAATTCAAACGGACTTCTTACCCAATTTCAGAAATAAAAAGCAACAGCCTGCAGTTATTGTTAGAAATGCTTGCAAGAAATATGGAAATGGACCACCCATTTTAAACAACTTTGAAATGAGTGTGCAGCGAGGAACTATGTAATACATAATACATACTTTATTTCGTATCACAATCTCTGTCCGTACGCAAATGGAGATGAGATAATTATCATACATTTAATATAAAGCATCTTCAGCTACTTGTAAGCCCATCACATTTTTAGGAATCACGAAATTGTTTTGAATGTAATGCAGATTTGCAGAGGTGGTTTGATTGATTGAAAATGCATACTTTAGCGTTTCATATGCCTTATCAAATTCCATGCACAATGATGAAGTATATGTGTGTTAACCCCACGACGATTACAGATACAGCCTCCTAGGGTCAAGCGGGTGTGGTAAGACGACACTCCTATCGTGTGTTGTAGGAATTCGAAACTTAAACGAAGGAGAAATATTCGTGTTTGGTGGGAAGCCGGGTACAAAAGAGAGTGGAATTCCAGGGAAAAGAGTTGGCTACATGCCGCAGGTGACCATTCCCTTTTCCCTTTCAACTTCCCATCCACATTTCTAATCCACCCAAATCAATCAAATCAAACTCTTTGTTGCTAAATTATAATTTAGACTGTTCCATTTCCCAACAAGATCAAATATGCCTTATATGCATCTAATTATGCTAACCTTTGATCCCTTAGGACACTGCTCTTTACAATGACTTCTCAATAGACGAGGCTATCCGGTATTTCGGAACTATTTACGGTATGCCACTCTCAGAGATTACGACAAGTAGAGACTTTCTGATTGAATTTCTAGATCTACCAAAACCCTTTAGGCGGATTGGAAGCTTGAGGTATGTCTGCTGCGGCTGCCTATTTATGAAGTAGAATTTTAAAGGGTTACCCATCGTACATGTGTACTTTCACTCATAAATCCCGTTTCCTTTTGTAGTTCTTTCGGCTGTCAATTATAAATTATAAACAAATATACGATCAAAGTAACTAGATTTTCAATTGGAATGCTTCATTATGGAACATGTGTACCTCTGTTGAGAATGTGTATAAACGCATTTTAGAATGTTTGCATATTCTCTTCCACGGGATTCCGTAAATTGTAATATTTAAAACATTCCTGACGATAACTACAGAGATTCATTTATTCATCCTATGGAAATATTTATGGCATTTGGTTTAGTTTGAACTTTAGCAAGTAATGAAATTTGAGTCTGACATCGACAAAACATTCAATTCTAGATTTTTTCGACAATCTGATAGTGGCCATAGTCATTTGACATTACGCATTACACCTGAACACAATAGTTATTTGTTTTGAATTTGTATCTTCCTAGGCTCTTATTAAATAATATTTCGTCGTTTTCTGATCTGATGAACTGATAATCCATATTTTGATAAGCTCGTAATTCATTCGGATTAAATTTCAGTGGTGGACAAAAGCGTCGAGTTTCGTTGGCAATGTCCCTCGTCCACTCTCCGGAACTTTTAATCCTGGATGAGCCGACTGTAGGAGTTGACCCTTTGCTACGAGAAAGGTATGGCTCGTCTTTTCATTAAATGTTTACTTTCCTTTGATGACCTACGTTAGCGTGTGTACGATGAGAATGAGTATGACAGAGAGTATGGGAATGAATGAGAAATGTCAGAATGGAATGTTTTTAACCATAAAATTATTTTAATTGCCAAAGTTCACCCTTGTAACTTATTTCGAAACCTAGCCATTTTAATGAAGATAAATATAAATTCCGATAGTCAAGACAAGCAGATTTGTTTTCCAAAGTACTGAAACCCTTATACTGACTTTGGTGTTCTTATTCTTATCCCCAGTTTTTATATACTTTAAATTATTTGCAAACATCAATATTGAAGTGTAAACTTGTTCAACAAGTTCACCGAGGTCGCCTATGACGTTCGATTGTAAGAAATACACAAACTTAAAAACACAGTACATCAGAATCCACCATCAGAATCTTATACACTTTTTGCTTTCGATAACAGATCTCTCTTCATGAAATCAGCATTACGCTCCGTGATAAATATTTAAGTACTCTTACTAAAACATGATCTCGTGTAATCATTTGTTGTGCTACACTTTAATGTAATGTACGGCCAGCTAAAGTAGCTATTACAATAATATGGCAACCAACTCTTGACAGTACAGCACTAGATTAAGTTATGGTGATTGGTTGTAAAAATTATAGACATAGCAAGCGATTGTAATTGCATGTATGTGTCATGTACCACAATTATAATAATGCCGATTTAAGAAATTACATTGAGCAAGAAAATTAAAAATGGTAAACACAAAGTCCTCACAAATTATAGATTCTCAGGCAATCTAGTTTCCGTGTTTACCTGCAGACTTGCGTTAACAGTGTTTCCATACTCATCTCATGTTTACTTCAAAGTTTTTACTAAGAGCTTAAGACAAAGTATTGGCCACAAAATTGTATACCCAAAACCCAACATGCATTTATTATTTCTATCCACAGTATTTGGAACCACTTGTGTAAACTGGTTTCCAGCCAACATACAACTGTGATTATAACAACCCATTATATAGAAGAGGCACGCCAGTCTCACACAGTGAGTTGATGATAATGAATATTTGGTACACGTCGATCAGTTAGCTCACCTTATGCAAGACAACTAACGCTTAATTTTTCTGGTTTCTTGTGAAACACTAAGTAATTGATGCTTCTTAGCTAACAAACGTTGTAATTAAAATAGGATTTTTTATGTGAAACAATCTGATTGCGTGACCCTTTAATTATAAAAATTTACTTTATAATTACACCCGCTTTAATAAATAGATTGGACTCATGCGAGGAGGGCGACTTCTTGCTGAAAAGAGTCCAGAGGCCCTGCTCAAAGAACATAATGTAACCCTTCTAGAGGATATCGTATTAAAATTGTGTCGGAGGGATAGAATAGGAAATGCTGACCCAAATAATTCTGGGGTTGACGCTGCGGATTGGCCCTCTAGTACAGATACATGTATTTACAACGCAGGTAAATTATGTACAAGATGTAGTTTATCAAAAGTTCAAAAAAAAAGAATAGCTACTACCTTAAACCAGGGTGTGTGGGCTTTTTGTTATACAAGGATTCGGATGCCAACACGAACCTGTTTAACTTTTCTACAACAAAATCCCAAGTTTTTATCTCTCTTTTCTGTATCATTCGTAGCAAAGCATAAGGTTCAGTAAATGTTGGATGAAAAATTATCATGAAAAAGAAAGTTGAAAACCCAAAGAAAGAAGCCCATTTGAAATTTGATAACTTTTTCCAATTTTCTGTGAAGCCTACAACTTTCCAATTCTCAGGAGTATGATAAAATCGAATTTATAATTCAAACTCAACAATCTAGCCCTCTTATATGAAGCTTACATGCTGATTCAATAATAAAGTGCTAGTTGAAAAATCACATGAATAAAGTGACAAAATGATATATTAAACTTTCTTTTCTCATCAGAATCTGAAGATGCCCTACCGAAACAGAGTAACGATAGAATGTCTGTCCAGCGTGACAGTAGTTTTGAGGATGAAACGAGTTGGTGGGACTGTTTCTCAAGGCTTAAAGCCTTAATTCGAAAAAATGTGGTTGTAATGTCAAGAAATTATATGTAAGTTTTACAACTGTCTTCAAACAAATATTTAAGCGAAATGACTCCAGTAAACGCGTGTTGCATATTTTGACTATCCACTTTTATATTACAGACTCATTTTGTTTATGATTCTGGTCCCGTCCTTTCAAATATTATTAGTTTGTCTCGCAGTTGGAAATGATCCTATGCAAATGGAAATGGGACTTGTGAACAAGGAATTGAACTACACAGAAGTTTGTCTAAATCAAAAGATTACACACACCGGGTGCGATGTTGAGAATCTCAGTTGTCGATATTTGTCGAAAATACCAAACGATACCATAATACTTGTGAGTGACTTCATGTACTTCATTTCCTTCCATCCTTCCCGGTCTCTGTAGGTCTAGGAATTGAAGTTATTAGCTTTCTCCCATTTTATCTAAAGCACTCGTAGAAGACAAAGCAGAGAAATCCTACTGAATTTATGAATGATTTAATTATACAGCTTGTTTTGTACCCACGTAGAATGAATACGATAATGAAACGGATGCCGAAAAAGCTGTAAGAGATGGTAAGATATGGGGGTTTATGACATTTCAAGAAGGGTACTCGGATCATGTTTACACGCGAGCTTCCAGTGGAAATATTATTGACAATGAAACCTTGAAGGGGTCACAGATTGTTTTCAGAATGGATAACTCAAGTAAATAATTATTTAAGCTTGGTCAGCGTTGTCTTTCAATGCTATTTTAAATATGCTACATGGTCTTAATATGTAGATAAACAAATTGCTCTAACAATTAAGCGGCTCTGTTACGATGCATTTGAGGATTTTATGAAGGATTTGTTGCAAAATTGCGGCTTTCAACCGGTACTTGGCGAGTCCCCTATTCAAGTAAGATTATTTTCCAAATAGATCAAAAATTACCAGCAAATGTCTTTAACGCATAACAGATTAAAGTTAAAGTAAGCTAGTTCTTTAAAGTTACATCGTAAATCGTAAGCGAAGATTCTTTGATTGAGATAAAAATTATCTACATTAGCAAGATGCTCGCTTGCATCTAAATTAAGGCCCCGTGCCCAAGTACCTAGTTAACAATGGGGGTCCGGCCACGTTGACTTGATTGTATGATTGACAAATAGTTCTGAATCGGCTGGCTCTACTTAGTGGCAGCTGTTAAACACAAATTATGAAGAAATAACGCTAACCTTTTTAAACCTCATTTTAGTTCAAGGATCCCATTTTTGGAAAGGATAATACGGATTTTAGAGAATATATTGCTCCAAGTATGCTTCTAGGGTAATGCCAGAACTTACTTTCCACTTGTCGATTTAGAAACGTAAATCATTTTTGTAGAATTTAATAACTGATTTTAAGAATATTATTAATTTCAAGGGTCCTGTTCTTCTTCCCCCTGTGCTCCAGTGGCATTTCCTACATCTGGGACAAAAAGCAAGGAACCTTGGAAAGAGCAATGGTAGCCGGAGTCCAAACTTGGGAAATCATGACTGCGTTTTTCGTCACCGAAGGATTCATTCTTGTAATCCAAACCGGATTGAGTTTCTTTATTATCAATGTCGTTTTTGATATCGATGTGAAAGGATCGTTAGTTTTAGTTCTTTCTCTCTGCATTCTCATGGGACTCAGTGGAGTCTCTATGGGTAAGCACAAAAATAAAATTATCTTGACAAGTCAACATAGAGTCAAGGGTTTTTTAAATGCGGATACCTTAAGTACTTTACTCCTCAATTAAACCAAATGTATAGCCTACACTAATATTAAATAACAAGTAATTTGTGGATGAAAAGTAAATTCATTGCATCACTTTTTCAGGGTTTTTAGTCGCTTCGTTTTGCAACGAAGAAATAGAAGCTGTACTTATAGCCTTGGGATTCTTCTTCCCTAACTTTCTTATTGGAGGTGAGTGTTCATTGTTGTAAACAAATTGTATGAATTTAGGCTGGATCCAATATTGTTTTAGAACAACTTAACTTCAGGTTTTTAAAGCAAAATGTTCCACCTTATTTTCAAATCATTAAAACTCTTATTACGTACAATCCCATTTTAGGCATGATGTGGCCACTGCTAGGAATGCCATTGATACTTCAATACATTTCCTATTTATTGCCGTGTACCTTAGGGTGTGAGGCCATCCGTTCACTAGTGTCTCGTGGGTGGGGCTTCACCCACCCAAACGTTTACATGGGATTTCTGAGCACTTTAAGCTGGATTTGTATTTATTGGGCTTTAACAATTTCCATATACAGGAGATCTGCTCGTCAGAAATGAATAGCGGAAATCTTTTTAGTTTATTGCTAGTTTTATGCACCAGAAGAAAGCGCAAAGAGAACTCAATGTACTTATACTTGCTATTACTTATTTCCTAAAGGGATAATTCGGTATTAATATGGGATACGGATAATTCATTCCAATAAAGAATATTAATTAAGTAAAATTGAACTATTAAAACAAACATATTACTACTGCGAAGGAGAATAGTGCTGTACTGTAGTAGCTAACTTCGCAGTCACACACGCTTAGTTACAGTTACACTTCACTGAACGGGAGTAATTCATGGTCTTGAAGAAACGGGCTACTTATGAAGCCCACAAATCGTAAATGCACCCTAAAAACGACCAAAAATGTATCATGTGGGAACTTTCCCATTGGGATCATCATTTGGATACCTTTACTAAAAGGTGCATGTAGAGTTAACCACATTTTAATGCGTAGTCTATTAATAATAGCCAGCACATTGCATCGCTATCGTCAACGAGCCTTTTAATTTTTCCTAAAGGACAAATTGCATCTCATCTGTTCTGTATTCGTGCTTCCGGAACGGTCACTTCAGAACAGAATAAATATATGTTGGAAATAAGCTACCAAAAACAACAGGATTGATTTCGATATGCTGAATGAAAATACTTTCATGTCACCACCATAAACATGTCGGCCCATCAAAACCCCTATCCATAGGTTTTACTCGGGGTGTTAATATTTCGTTTTTAAAATATATTTTATGCATAGTATAACCATTAATCGCAACCGCAGAGATTTTCAACCCCAAGTTACCTCGATTAAAACCCCGAACACTCGACCTAGTAAAAGTCACAGAGAGTATCCCATTATGAATCATTCACAAACCAGATTTATCAAAGTTTTTTATATGTTTAATGAATTAAGACCTGTTACGTTTAATTACGAATGAAAATGATTTCGTCCACTCAAAATCTAGCTTATCATACTATGACTATCCACTCTAGGAGGCTCTACTTGACCAGATGACACCTTTCAAATGTATTTAGGGGATACTTATCTATGGATAAATCTAATGCCAAAAATATCTCTAAATGTTCTTAATTGGCTAATCTGCGTTGATAGATGGGATTTGGGATAAAAATGAGTCAATGATTATCAATCATTACTTTAAGAAGGCACATTTTGGAAAGATCACAATGACGCTCTTCAGAAGGCATCTGACAGTCAACAGTAAAAAAAAAAGTACAATCGAGGTGGCAGCCAACGCAAATGGGAAACCACCAAAAGTTGATAGACTGGTATACATCATATCATCCAAGGATAACTTCTGAGCGATTAGTATTAGCATGTAAGACAAAAAGCCGTGCTCCTATTTCAGGCACAGCACAAAGCTGAAAATGCAACTGGTATAATCGTATAATAGTTAATAACTGAATGAAGGATCCGACTGCGAAGGGTTTACAACATCCCTCGACTTTACTATAACAGGCATGTATAGCTTTCCAAAACATCATTATGTCCTTCGCTGATTTAATCCAAATCAGTTTGGGCCTTCTACTGCTGCACTGAATATTCAAGCAATGTAGCATTTCATACTGACTCACAATAATATTGAAATTGCATTCACCAGTGAATATTTTGAAGGATTGGCTCTAAATGGTTTTGTACCACATTTTGGATTCCAAGAAGTTTTAAGTAATACCTTAAATCTTGTACATAAAGAAATGCAACAAAACTAATAAATTCAATAAAACAGAATCACACAATACTCACAGCGTGTACCGGAAAATGATGATCTAGCCTTTAGCATTTTATAGCATTGTCCTTCACTAAAACCTGTTTTATCTTTATTTCATGATCAAAATCTATTTTTTGACCGATTACTAAATCTTAATGTTAATCAAATCAGTTATTACCCAATCAAGATTGCATATGCGACTAGAGAAACGTCATGCTATGATAATGCAAATATTGTGCAACCTAAACAAGCTTCGGCCTTCAATAAAAAATCAAAAACGAAACTTAATTTTATTAAAATTCACACTAAAATATACTGTTCCTCCCCATAGAATTATGTTTACCTTCTTCCTTAAATTCCTAGTATTCCAAGTATGTATACTTTCGAGTTTGGGACTTCCTTAGCTGGAGAAAAAGCTTACGAAGTTAACTAGGTTCTAGCTCTATTCTACGAAGTTGCTTTACGATTTAGTAGCTAAAGTATATCAGTATTCATTATTCGCTATTTTATTAACTTGTCCTGTGTCCATCCACTTTTTGTGAGCTTGTATGCAAGGGCTACAGAACTACAGTACAGTGTACTTTTAACAATAAGTTAACATCCAGTCTTAGGTCAGGAACAGTGGGAACAGTTCCTTCCACCTCCAACCTGTGCAATTTTATATTACATAGACAGCCTTGTCCTTGTTCTTCGACAGATTCTGTTTCAGCCAGGTTAAGATAAAGTTATCTACTCAGCTTTGATTTTCAATAAGGTTCGTGAGCCAGGCGGAACTGAAAACTTAAGAAACAGCCTTCTGTAAAAATGGAAGCCCCTTCTGACCGCAAGAAGATCACAGGGTATGAAAAAAACTCATTCGACAATTTCACACAAAATTAACTTAAAAGGCCCTTTAAGAACTGAAATTGTAGGACGGCAAAATTTTATAATGCAGAAAAAGATTCCAAACCCAAACGGAAAACCATAGATATATATGTAACCATATACTAAATGAACTGGTTTCTGATGTTTTTCCGAACAAATAAATTATAGTAAAAACAAGCCCACAAACACAGTGTATAAATGCATTTATAGTTATTGAAACTAAACTTCCTGCTTAATTATTCGCGTTATCTGTTATAAAACATCCAAAAACCAACATAGTATTTTTTTTTAAACAGAATTATTTGAATACAAATTATTACTCAATTAATTAAGTTAAGGTTGTTTGACCAATAGTATAAAGAAACAGTTATGAATTTAGAAAAAATATCTTGTTTTAGCGAGCCGAAATCCGATCAGGATCCTAGTCCTAAGCACATAACCACTTGTCATGTTAATCTTGGTTATGAGGGCAATCCTGAAGACATTGAATCAGTAACGGTATCCACACCTCAGCATATTAAAGAATTCAAGGATGCGGATGATAACGGAGGCTTAACGAACAGCAACCACAATGATGACATTCAAATGGACTTCTTACCAACTTCTGTACCAAATAAGAAGCAACAGCCTGCAGTTATTGTTAGAAATGCTTGCAAGAAGTATGGAAATGGGCCACCCATTTTAAAGAACTTTGGAATGACCGTTCAGAGAGGAACCATGTAAGATAGCAGATTAGGATTAGGATCGTTGTTTATTCTAACTAAATACCGTATTTCCGGAAATTACTCCCCCCGGAGAGTTATTTTTCAAAGGAAAAATTTAAAAAAACGGTTAACATAGGAAAGATAGGGCAAATTTAAATTTTTAACATGGAAAGGTAAGGGAAGTTATTCTGGTGGGGGAGTTATTCTAGGGGGGAACTAATTTCTGGAAATACGGGAAGAAGAAAGTAAATAGATTGTACTTTAAAAACTAGATTATGTAAGAGTTACCGAAAAACATTAAAGCGTTCATAAAATAATTGTATGCAAGAAAGAGCGATAGGATTATGTAGCCTCATCGTAGAAAGTTTCAAACTTCAATAATTCATCTTTATTTATCTAATTTATTTTAATAAACTAAACGACGCATACGAATTGAACCCCAATTACAGATACAGCCTCCTAGGGTCAAGCGGGTGTGGTAAGACGACACTCCTATCGTGTGTTGTAGGAATTCGAAACTTAAACGAAGGAGAAATATTCGTGTTTGGTGGGAAGCCGGGTACAAAAGAGAGTGGAATTCCAGGGAAAAGAGTTGGCTACATGCCGCAGGTGACCATTCCCTTTTCCCTTTCAACTTCCCATCCACATTTCTAATCCACCCAAATCAATCAAATCAAACTCTTTGTTGCTAAATTATAATTTAGACTGTTCCATTTCCCAACAAGATCAAATATGCCTTATATGCATCTAATTATGCTAACCTTTGATCCCTTAGGACACTGCTCTTTACAATGACTTCTCAATAGACGAGGCTATCCGGTATTTCGGAACTATTTACGGTATGCCACTCTCAGAGATTACGACAAGTAGAGACTTTCTGATTGAATTTCTCGATCTACCAAAACCCTCTAGGCGGATTGGAAGCTTGAGGTATTTTGTTTGATTTACTTCGTCAGAAGTCAATAATAGTGGATCGGAGAATTATTTCCCCATTGGGGAGTAAATTATAATCATAAATGCATTTAACGTACTTGGCTAAAATTATTTCGAGACTTAAAAACGAATACTTATGGTAAGTATGTTTGATTCTCAATTTCAGTGGTGGACAAAAGCGTCGAGTTTCGCTAGCAGTGTCCCTCATCCACTCTCCCGAACTTTTAATCCTGGACGAGCCTACAGTAGGAGTTGACCCTTTACTACGAGAAAGGTATGTTTGTATTTTCATTACATGTGTATAAATATCTCATCAATTTTGCTATTATTTTATTCCATTAGAGGGTGGGTTTAAAGCAGTATGCAACCTGAATTCATGAAATTTCTTTAATTACGGTTCATATGTATCATCTCTCTGATTTATACTGCATAAATTATGACAAATACGTAAATCGACAAGCGATTATATTTCCACGATTGTGTTTATTGAATAGATATAGCCATTTTCATAGAATTAAGATACTAAGAAAAATAGATCAGAGTCCAAGAGTTTTGCACTGACAAAGTAGCTTTTAGCTAGCAAACAATTATTAAGAGGTGTAAAACCTCTTTATGTGAATGAACTTTCACTCTGTCCGTCCGTCCGTCCGTCTGTCCGTCCGTTCGCGCTCTAACTCTCGAACGGTTTAACTTTTTGAACTTCTGTTTTCGGAT
>JAQFZX010000234.1:0-75843 GCA_034682405.1 Hydroisotoma schaefferi
ATTTGACAATTATCCACGAAACCGTTTTTTAATGTCGAATAAACAATTATGAAACTCACTCAGTTTTAGCTTATTTATTTGTTAAATTGATAACATTTTTTAAGTTTTTCATGAAAGTCAAACGCAAAAACTGCTTTGTTTCAGGGTTTAAAAAAAGCTTGAAATGAGGGAAAGATGCCTCAAATTGAGTAGAAAAGGCGGGTTCATATTTGCACGTTCTTCACAGAAATTCGGTTGTAATTTGTTGCAATTCTACACTTTTTAATTAAAATGTTAAAGTTGTTCGGAAATCGCTGTGAATTAAAGTAGCACGGACGGAAGAACAAGTGGATTAAGGAGTAGTTTAGTTAGTAATTGAAATTATAAACATGCGTTTCGCACAAATTGTAATGGGTCCTGCGGGTACCGGAAAGGTTAGTTTGTTTCTTTGTTTTTGTATTGTAGCTCGCCGCATTGGTAAAAATAATTTTAAAAAATGGAATAAAAACCGATTTGTTTCGGTTTTTGAAGTTATTTAGACAGTGAAATGATTTATTTTTTTAATTCCTGTGAATTGCAGAGTACATATTGCAGCTACATGGAAAAACATGCTGAAGCTACAAAGAGAAATATCCGAATTGTTAATTTGGATCCGGCAGCTGAAAAGTTTGAGTACCAGCCGATTGCGGATGTTCGAGAATTAATTCAAGTGGACGATGTACTAGAAGATGAGGAGTTACGTTTAGGTAAATTAAAATACATTTGTTTGATGTTTATCTAAAGTGTGTATCTGTAAAGGTGGCGATTATTGTATTTAAGAAGGTTAGGAAGGTTTAGAGTTAAATAAAACTACGTGTATTTTGTAATTTCAGGACCTAACGGGGCTCTTCTTTATTGTATGAAGTAAGTTGGGTCAAATTTTGGATGGATAGTAAAAGCAATTTATCGATAACGACATGTATGTAATTAATTGGTTCTTGTAATCTTACAGCTACTTCATGGATCATCTAGAAGAATGGCTGCTGCCAGAAATTGGTGAAGATTACGACGGTGACTACTTAATTTTCGATTGTCCAGGACAGATTGAACTCTACACTCATATGGAGTTGATGCAAAGATTCGTAAAGCAGTTGGAACTATGGTCATTTAGAGTTTGTGGAATTTACACAATTGACGCCCATTTCTTGACCGACGGTTCGAAATTCATAGCCGGGTCCCTTACTGCCCTTAGTACGATGATTAACATTGAAATCCCTCATATGAATATCCTAACGAAAATCGATCTACTGAGCAAACGGGATAGGAAGAATTTGGAACGGTTTCTTGAACCGGATGCCCATTCCTTGCTAAATGAAGAAATTGAAACCCCATGGAACTCAAAGTTTCTCAATCTTTCTACAGCCTTAGGACGAGTCCTTGATGACTACAGTCTTGTTAAATACTTCCCCTTGGACATTAGGAAGGATTCTAATTTGGAAAATTTACTTTTAATGGCAGATTTAATCATGGGCGTTTCTGAAGATGCGGATGTCAAAGTTAAGGATATTGGAGGCTTGGAAGATGAGGAAGATGATTAGGGCTGACTGAGTAGACCTTCTAATTAAGCAGTTTATTTTTTTTCTATTTTTACATACCTTACTTAACCCTTTCCGTCACTTAGAATAAGAAGAATAAATCTATTTTAATTATACTTCGATCCATTCCATGCATAAGCAGTTTTTAAGTCGAAGATGAGAGAAGTCATAGAATGCACGTTTTTTGGTGGCAAATATATTTCTGTGTTGATGTCATCCACTTCAAAAAATTGAAAAGTTTATAAAAATAATCCAACTTAGATTCTGCTCTCTCGTAAAATAATTTAGTGTGCAATTAAGTTCAACTTCAAGATTAAAAGTATAATTTATAAAATATCTCATTAGAAAGAATACCTTCAAAATTGCCCATTAATGCAGTTACTTCAGCCAATAATAATTGTCCACATATTGTAGAAATCTTGAATCAAATAATCTCTCGTGACCATTGCCAATAAGCCAATCTCTCCGACTTTCCACGGATAATTAATTCGCAGTGAATTGGCAACATAATCGTAATCGTATCGTGCTCCTGTCAAGATCAAGCTCAAGATTCTGGAAATCCATCTCGAAAAGTGCTACTTTGGTCCTAATAATGATAGAAGTAACTGCAAGATTAGCCCAAGGAGTGTACTTATCGGGCGAAACGGTAGAGGTGGCCATAACGATAAGAAATCCGAGTCCACCACAGGACGCCAAGTCGCAGTGGAATGACCAAGAGGAAGTCCTGGCATGGGCGAGTGCCCAAATTCACTGTCAATGTTGGGTGAGTCAGTCGAGGGTGAAGGTGGTTGAGCAGAGCGCATTTTCGGCCGAAGAGTCCGCGATGACCAACAGCCGGACATCCTTCGCTCCTTGTCTAATGGACGCCAACGCGACGTCCGGAGGTGGGGGGAGTGGGGGCAGCCCGGGGGGTTCGGGTCAAGGAGGTCATTCAATCGGGGGAAGTGTTACTGGCAGAGTTGTCATTTCTACCAAACCTACCATTCTTTTTTGCGACTTGAGGCTTCTTCCTGGAGAGAGCAGAACTTGTGAGCTATTAAGAGATTGGCATGTCATTAAAATGTAAAATATATTTATTTTATGCTGATACATTACTGTGTTTGTCTGAAGTTTGGTATCGAGAAAGCATCCCTGTTGAGGGCCCCCCTTCCTTCCGAGGCCAAACGGTGAAATACGCTTATAAACTAACTATTGGGACCCAACGAGTAAACTCGCCTATTCGATTGCTTAGAGTTCCTATAAGAGCTTTGGTACTGCAAGGTGATCAAACTTCTTGTTTTAAGATATTTTAAAAAACATTCAGGTTCATTTTTAACTTTCGTGAAGATGTTTCGCATCCATCGAATCCATTTTTATCGGACCGAGACAGGGAAACGCCATTGGATTCAGCGATTCAAGTTCTACAAATAGTAACTTCCCAGAGGAACCAGAAGTTTTATAATGTTACGAATTCTCGAGGTCACGTTGTCAAGTTTTCTATATTCAAGCAAGCCTACAAGTTAGGAGAGGATATTGTTGGATCCCTTGACTTCTCTGAGTCAGATGTTCCTTGTATTCAATTTGCTGTGACGCTTCAGAGCGTTGAAGAGGTTACGCCGGAATGTAGGATAGTTGAAAACCAGAAACCAGCAATCAGCTCATTTTCTAAATTCCACGAAATATGCATAGGGTATCAACAGACCCATTTTGTATTGCCTGTACCTCTGCACGTTACACCTAGTTTTTTCACAGATTTGGTCACCCTTAAATGGAGGCTTCACTTTGAATTTGTCACAAGTACTACAGATGAAGCTGGGCTTAATATGAAGCCCCAGGAAAAGCCCAAGAAAGATGACCTAAATGGTCAAATGTGGCAAGGGCCTACTAACATTGAAATAGAAACTATGGTATGGGATCTGCCAATTAAAATTTACCCTAATTTACCTCATTATATTTCTCAAGGGCTTCAAATTCAAACTAGTTTTGATATGCGGATAAGTAATGCTACTGCTAATTCCTGAGAAGTTTCAGTATTTATTTAACTTTTAAACCTTGAATTTAATAAACTTCATAGTGAAGTAAAAATAATGGTAACCTACTTTTGTAAATCATATCTCACGCATGTATCACATCAGTCTTGACAAGGCACACGGTAAACATTGCATGTATCACACCCAAGCCTCCCATCCATGCCAAATTCTGCATAAGATACTTTTATCCAACGCCAAATCTATTAGGACATCAATAACTTCGTCAGGCGTAAGCGTATCCTTTTGAAACATCTCACTACGACCGTCCTTCAATATTGCTGAATATGGAGTAACTATGCTCGTTTCCCTATTGGCATTTAGCTCCTCTAAGATAATTGCGACTGGATTGGCACATTTCAATTTCTTTTCTATCGCTCTCATCGGCTGCCATTCTTTCTTCGGAGCACCTAGAGATGCATCTGAATCCGAATTTTCTTGCTGCTTCATCCAATCGATGCTTCTCTCGTTAACAAACATATGGAGTATGGAATTGATAAGATCGGACGAGTTAAGAAGGCACTTCCAAGCGATCAACATCGACTCCCTAAAAATACCTAAAAATGAAACAAAATTGACACTTAATACATGATACACTTGTTGAGATGCATAATATAATAAGAATTGATTCATTAAGAATTAAAATACACGAACCTTTACAACCATAGGGTCCCATCAAATACTGCAGCTGCGGAGTTAAACGGAACGGGACAACTTCCGGTATCGCTTGTATTGTATTTCCAGCGCCAAACGCCCTTCCAAAATCAATGCCTACTAATTTCCCTTTTTCAAATGAAAGAAGCGAATTCTGTAAATGTCTATCCCCTATTCCGAGAACCCAATGGATAAGACATAAGGCAGCATACGACACAATGAAGTCTTGTCTAGTCTTAAAAAATCGCTCGAGACTTGGAGATCTTTCTTGAATAAAAGTTCTGCAAGATTCAAGTAAAAGATAAGGTTTCACTTCACTCAAATGTAATTTATGGGTAATACGAGTTCAAAATAGAAAGGCTAACCTGAGTGAGTTATGGGGAAAATTCATTGACAGCTTATCAAAATGCTTCTCAGCTTGTTCCCTATTAACTTTCTCTGCCGATGCCATGTACTGTTCATGTGGATTATATTTATTGGAAGGCAAAGCTGAAGTTTGCACTATCCAGGCCATATGTTCGCTCCGTGCAGTCATTCGTTTAGCTTTCATGGCTTCCGTACTAAAAATACAGGAATCCAGAGCGACTGTCTTTGGAATCCATTGCATGATCCCAAACTCCTCGTTCATAGGTATGACCTAGCGCCAGTGCATGCTTCATTAATTTTAGCTCACCAAAACTCAATAATAGCAAGATTAATATACAATGTACATACCGAATAAGTTACCAGCCCTAAGTTCCTGTTTCGACATCTGTTATCTTCATTAAATAGCTGATTTGACATCCGAAACAACTGTTGAATCCGTCTATCTTGCCTCAAATCATCACCAAACTTAGCAAGGAAGTCTACTTTTTTTCCATTATTTCCCATCATGGAATATTTTGTCGGTAGAGTGACCGATGGATACACTGATATCTTCCGTTCCAATACAAAAATTTATAAAGTTCCATTAACATGGGCGATACTGATTGAAAACCATTTATAAGTACTTACCGTGGGAGAAAACGATACAACACGGTGATGCAGGTCTAAATCGGGCTTCGAAAAACCATCATACTGTCCTGGAACCTCAATTGCATCAACTACGTTGGAGTGATGAAACTTTGCAAGCCAAGGGCTCAAATCTTTGATGTTAATTACCGTCACTCCCTTAATTTTCACTAAAATTACATGGAACGATCATAAACTACAATATAGATTTAAATACATATAGGTCTAAGTTTTTTTAAACGCTTACATTTGTTTCTATTAATTTGATGACAACGTTCAATTTTTTGCAATACTGCTGTGAACAATTGTTTTTTTGTTTCTTCAGTTGTACCAGTTTTAGCAGATGTGCTGAACTCTCTCAATGCAATAAATTGGGCATCGATAACATCACTCATCTAAAAATTCATTCCGCGAATTGTAATGAAAGTTATGTAACAATAAAGCATTGAATATCCGTGTTACCTCGTGAGCGTATTCTTGATGTCGAATTCCGTAAAAAGTTGTCTTTAGTTTCACTTCAACAAGATCCTTTTTCAGTTCATCTAAAGAAACTTGTAGCTCAGCTAGACGTCCCCGCCCCACGTCTTTCTTAATCTTAGCTAGATGGCTTGAAAATAGCTGTGTCGGTACCACTAATGCTTTAAGCGCGTTGGCGTACATTTCTTGAAGACTTGTGAAGTTTTTATCACTGAAAAGGAAACACCAGTTAATGCTGCATAATTCGATTACGAATACTGTTCATAATATCGCAATTGGTTTTCTAACCTGTTAAGGACGAGGTCAATATATTGGATGTCAAAAGCATGGGGGAAATCATTGATCAGTATGTCTATCACTGGAGCAAATACTCCCCGTAATGAGTCCACGGTACGGTATGACGTTACAATTTGATCGAGCCAAGGCAAAAAAGTCCAAGCTGGTACTTGTTGTATCTGTAATTTCAACGCGTACGGTATAAATATTAACCTCTATTATCTGTCTGTAACATAACTGAATGAATTCACCTACATGATCTTTGAATGTTTCAATCAGACATGGAAATTTTTCCAATAAAGAGAAGACTCTTGGAAAAAGAAGTGATGTAGAGTTTCCCTTGTGATTTTCTTGAATGCTTTTCAGGAGACATTTAAGTATAACTTTAGCTAAATTTTCGTCGTTCTCGTACTTTTCGGGAAACTTTTCAAACAATGACTTTGTAAGATTAAACATCTGTAAGAAACATTTACTTTCACAGGAACTATTGGAAAGATTTTCGGCCTCCAACTCATTCGCCAGTCGGATACTTGCTTCTTTCGCACAATCAATGATGGTCATGGTGCTAAAGCATTAGAAACACGTTCATAGCTAAAAATCCAAAACCCAACCTCCGAAGAATATATTGCAACAAGTTAAATATAAATGCATGAATTAAGTTATTAATGCTGCCCCTCACTTGCTGTCATTTTGACCAGGTTGAAAGGATAATACTTTCCTTATCTTAACCTCTAACCGGTTTTCAACGGTACTTTCTTGTCGCAGACATGCTTCAATAAACGTTTGTAATAATTCCCCACGGATATTATAAGCATCAGTCTTGCTGCATTGAAGTGTTTCTGTTAGTAGTATTTTAGTATTTTTTAAACACAGGATTATCTCAGGTATATATGCAAGTTAGAATCACAATATAATTTATAATGTTGGTTTACTGTAATTACTTATTTTCTTCCAAGCTGAACACCACATTTCAAGCCAATCTTGCAATGGTATAACGCTACGAAATGCTGTCAAATAGCGAGTGTACATTTTCCTCCACTCCATCTTTTTCTCCGGCGGAACTGACTCTCCTAGCTCTTTGATTATTTCGAGATATTTATTAGAAACGGTCAAGTTTTTGTCCCTAAGCCCTAATGCAAGAATCCACATGTGTTGATGGAATATTTCCTCGTTAAAATCATTAACAGTACGTTCCGGAAGCTTATTAATACTCTGTTCCATAATGAATTTGAAGAAATGGGATCTACAACAAAAAAAAGTTCCAATTCCAATTGAAATAATCTGAAACATTCATTTTGATGAGAATAATGGATGCTTAACAATATATTGGAAGACCTCACCTCTGATTCACTATTATTTCAGTGTTGATAAGATCTCCAACCTCAAAATTGCACGCTCTGTAAGACTTTTGTAAGATATACTTCGTCTTGGACAGGAAATTAGTTTTGTCGATTCCTTTATACCAATTTAAGAGATCTTGCAGCACTGATGCTTGTTGCAGTGTTAGCATTTGTTTCCTACTTTGGCAAGCTGATAACTTTGGCAGGATTTGTAAACTACTGATTCCACTTTCCCATCCATGATCTATCATACTCGAGCTTTTGGCAATCCTATCTACATCTAAATCGGCAGTTGGCGAGGTTAGAAGAATTCCGATTGCGACATCCACTGGATACTCATTCTGCCATAACGGAATACTTAATTTAATTAATTAATTAAATTGGTAATTAATTAACATTGTAAGAAAAAGGCCCCGTTACCTTTAAGAGTTTAACCAACTCTTCATTGGATTGAAACAAAAATGAAGCAAAGTTCTCCATTCTATTTCGCGACTTTTGCTTCAGGAGAAGCTGCAATCCAGATTTCATTTTAAATGGTAATATTTTGGTGTAATATCTAGACAGTTGGAGAGAAGACATTAAAAAAGCATTACTACACACACAAAAATCGCAGAACTCGTTTAAAAAAGATAATATTGGATATCCTTACTCAGGGTCGTTAACGAGAGCCCCTGACATTTTTGTTTTATCGAATTTCTCTGTTTCATCATACAACAGATCCCAACTGCACAGGGTAGAGAGACACTATGATAACAGCAAAAATAAAATATTAGCCATGAAAAGGGGACGTTTGACAAATACGAAATGATAATACGCCTTCAATGCTAAATATACTTTTCTATAGGAATCCTCCACAAATTTTTCGAATCCCAAATCATACTGATGATGATTAGCTTGAAATTGAGATTGAATTTGGTTGTACACATCAACAGCGCGATCCATTTTACCTTCCATTTCGAGGGATAGCGCACTCGTCATCTCTTTGTATGCAGTACCAGTGGATGAACTAAATGAGGATGTAATGGAAAAGATATTGCGAAGAGGATCACAGTCGTCTACGTCTTTATAAAGTTCTGCAATACGTAGCCAGGTTGTAACTTCTGGAATCTCATTTGCCAATTCCCGTCTCGCTCTTTTGCTTGATGTTGGTCTTTCATTTATACTTTGCAGATAAGATTCAAGTCCTAGGATTCCAAGTTCATGGAGGTTAAAGAAAATACCCAAATCATTAATATACTGAGCCTCCAATTGAATATTGTTTTGAACACAGATCTCCAAAACGGTAGCAGCAAAATTAGGATTCATTGTTCTCCCATAGTTTTTCGTCAAGTTTTTAAATGCACCTTCAATGCATTGTTGTTGTAATCTTAAGTCCTCTTTAGAGTAATTTTTCCTCGATTCTTCCAGCATTCCGGTAAACAGCCATACACAAAACGATCGAGCAAGTTCTTGATCAAATTCTACTAACTTGGAAATTGTCTTGATTAAATCACCATGCTTAATAAGAATGTCTGGGATTTCGCCGATACGATAAGATCTTGTTAATCTGACACTGCTTTGTTTTGTATTTATTTTTTCAGCGACTTCATCCAATCTCATCGTTTCACGTTGTTGACCCCTTCTTGCAAAAGCGTCGGACTCCTGACGTTGGTAGAACCTTTTACGGAGACTGATAAGTGGATCTTTGTCACTAGGACTTAAGTTATTGTTTGCAAATGGAACGTCATCCAATTCAGCTCCACTAAAGGAAGGTAATCCGATGGTAAACGATTGAGGAATATGCAATGAGTTATCGGCTTCCTCTGGGTTTGGCTGAGTCGGGGAAAACTGTTGGTTTGATATTGAAAGTGTGGCCCGTAGTAGATTTACACCGAAGTGACCAATTCGGTGTCGCTGACTTAGAATAGAAGACTGAATAGGTTTCGGCAAAGTGAAGAAATTCTGAGATGAAAGGGACTCGGCAAATAGTGGCTGATAACTTGCATGTCGCATCCTCCAAGAAGTATCCAGAGTGAAGGTATGAAAAATGCTTTCTTCCAATGGCTGGTCGAAGATGTCTTTGTTATACTCAGCAGATTCTGCACATCGTTTCAACATTACCCCAATTATGATTTTTAAAGCATTATGTTCATCAGCAGAAAGGCTCATCATTTCCACTAGCATGATTGGCGACTTGTTCCACTTTTGCAAACTCAATATACAAAATTCCGTGATAACTTTTTGTACATCCTCACTCTCGTCCGAAAAAAGTCGTATGAAAATGCGAAAAACGGCTTTCTCTAATCCTTGTTGCTCCAATGTACGTTCTTCTGCTACAGTTTGACCACAGATCAGTTTGTACACCTTTAGTACACATCTAACGTAACGGACGCGGAGAGCTTTCTCCTCGCTAATCTGCTCTACGGTCTTAATCCAGTTTAACGCTCGCATCAAATTGCTCGACTCTTCATAATGGTCTAGTAAAATCTCGATCATAGTTAACCCAGCTTTGATCTCTTCAGATGATGAGCACGGACGATGAAATAGTTTTCTTCCGTCCAAATCCTGAAAGAAGCCAGACGCGGTCTGAATCTTATCCTGGGAATTTTCGATATCTTCCTTTAAAATATTGGGAATAAGAGATATTGCTTGTGCTGTAAAATTTGATGGTTTCAGAAACTCGAAAACATCTTGTTTGAAAAGAAGTATATCAGTTGGTGATTGCTTAGATAAGTGCTGCAGCATAACTAAGTACGGCAAAGAACGAGATTTTTGAGCATTAGCTTTCCGCTTGACGAACTCTTGGACGTCTTTCAAACTTTCATAGCTCGTTTTACGTAAATATCTGGAAAAAACAGTGAGTGATTCAGTGGAGCTATCAATTTAAAGTGTGTTTGTAAAAAATAAACTACGTACCTTAAGAGCAATCCAATATTTTCAGCACCTTCACAATAAACTGGCTTGGAGGAATTGTTGAGTGACAAGCAGTACTCTTTCATAAGCTTAGTAACGTCTGAGGTTGGCAACTTTTCAGCCAAGTGAAATTGTTTGCAAACTGACAATCCAACTTTGGCATTAGACTTCATAAGGTTAAGAATGTTTTCAAAAGGACAAAATGAATCCCAATCAAACTGCCAATATTCGAGAATAGTATTGATAATGCTTAAATGATGGTTAAATACATCCTGCCTCATTGACGGTCCATCACGATACTCAACGTTGTTGATAACATATACTAGTAACTGGCTCTTCATTTCAGTTGATGGTGTAGCCGTTTTTGACCACGAAAGAAGCATAACTATTATGTCTTTGACAAAATAATTTAACTTATCAGGACCAAAGTTCCTGTCTTCTGATTTAAGGATTAACGATAAAACTGGGCTGACAAAGTATTGCGCATACAATTCCACTTCCTTTTGAGTCTGCATGAGAGCCATGATCACAAATATTTTTACGTTCTTGTGATGCGATCCACTCAAGACATTTTGAAGATATCTAACCCACTGCGGACATGGCTTGGCTTGTGGATCCTGGAAGCAAAATAAAATACAACAGGTTTATTTTACGGAAAAGGGAACAACAATTCATTACTGCAGATACTAATTTGCAGCTACCTTTTCTGAGTTGGAAACGCTACTCTGGTCAAACTTGATTAACTTCTTTAATGCAGCGACAAACGCGTAAATGCATTCATGGTCGTTTATTTGTCCTGCAGACGTTGAACCAACATTCGAATCCACTCTCACTTTGTAGTCCAGCTTTTTTTCGTTATTCAAATCCAATTCCTGTTGTTTTGAGCCAAATAATTCATGGTAGTAATCCATATTTGCCACAGTTGCTTCAGTAGTGAAGTCAAAATCAGTAGCGTCTACTGCTAAACTGCTTGCAGCCAAATTCTTTCTGTAAAAATCCCGCCTAAACTTTATATTTTGCTACTGTGTTTAAGAAACAGCCTGTATTCCAAAACGCTTGAAGAAATTACCGATTATTCAAGTCCGAACGTAATCTACCAGAAGTTGATTGATCTGCATTCTCGTTCAAAAATCCAACTTCCGTAGACCTTTCTTCATCTCTGTCGAATACCACGGGAAAGTTTATTTCCATTTTCGAATCGATGATGTTAGACCACAGAAAATGAGTTTTAAGGTCTTCATGAGTGAGCAGCTTTTCCATGATATTTTCTTTAGCATCGCATAGTATAAGGTTGGCAGCCACGGCGTTATACGATGCCCTATTACTTCTGAGAACGGCGAGGTACGTCTTTTCTGGAAGGTCAACGTTGGTAGAACTTCTTTTGAATTCGATGCAAGCAGATACGATTTCCTTGTACACGTTTGCCAAATTGCCTTTAGGATCTTTGTAACAAGAGTTCAGCTCATTTTTGACAAAATTTGGGTCTGTTTTATACGGTAATACTTCCATCAGTCTAAAAGCAACTGTTTTTGAATTCCAGTAGCTAGGGCTTATATCCTGGGACCCTTTCTTCTGCAATAAGACCATACCAAAATGTGAACATATGCCGCTTTAATAATTTAGTAATAACTTTTTACTACTCTATACAATCATAAATTACTCAACTCACATCAGTTGCCTTGTTTATCATTGATGAAATAGTTTCCCTGAAAAATAATTTCGCTGCTTGGAATGACAGTTTCATCACTACTGGTACAAGAAAGTAATCACAAACGACCAAGTTTTCCATGCAATCTGTGTACTTGAAAACGGATTCATACAAAGTAGACGCCAGTTTTGACTGCTCTTGAAACCGTTCGCTTCCGAATGACTTTACTATTTCTATCAGTCGGCTACCTATTGTCTTGTAGACTCTTACTCTTGAACTATCCATGTCGCAACAGAAAGAATACTTTGCGACGAATAATACAATCAATTCCAAAATCTTCCATAGAGTAGGGAAACTTTCGTAAATATTTAGCATTTGACCAATAATCTTCTTCACATGAACCTCTACCGTTCCCCAATTCAGATCAAAACGAATATGGATTAAGATCATCTTTTCAACCGCAGCTCTGCAAATTAGAACATGAAAATATAAGACGTTTTAAACCCTAAAATGAATTTAGAAAGTGAGCTACTTAAATAATATAACGTACATAGCATCTGCCTTTATTTGGGCGTCGTTAGAATTAATGAATAACTTAAGACATCCAAAGAATTCTGATTTGTCTTCAATACTTAAGTGTTGAGAGCTCATCATTTCAAAACCACACCACCAGTTTACTAAAGGTCTGGAATTTTCACATCGATTACGATCCACCGATGATAAGCCACTCAAAATTCGGAAAACCGTATGTGGATCACAATTGACAGATAAATGAGTCCAAATGTTCATCGTATTTTCGAAAACTGTTGGCCCAAACTCTCGTTTAAGTCCTTGCTCTTGCCGCAGACATGTCAAAAGTTTTTCTATTAAGTTACCAATTTTTTCAAATTTTATTGACCCTGATAGTTCTGAAAACAGTAAGGTATTCTTGCAGTGAAATATTGATTTTAACATAACGCTTGAAAACGCGTCGCCTTTCGTACTAGCTTGGCCTTTTGAAATGATAATTGTTGGGTCAAACATAGCATGAATTAATTTTTCTTCATCCAAGCCAAGAGCTATATTCAGTCGCAGCATCCATTCCATCACGGCACCACGTCCACTTGAAATTTGAACCTCTAATTGCCCAGTGACGCTTGTTGCATACAGAGTTTCATGAATTGCTGTCCATAGCTTTTCAACTATGATTTTTACTTCATCTCCTTGAAAAGCGTTCTGGAGAAAGTTACTTTCAGCTAGTATTGTTAGCCACTGAAACTCCCATAAAACATCCGCACTTGATTTTTTCAGAATTAGTTTCTCAAAATCCGTTTCCATTTCCTTTTTCACTACTTTCGAATCAATAATCTTCAAATGACGCCAGACTTCGCAGAGTTTTAAGGTAAGATTAAAATTTTTGCTCCGTTTTGAAGCGCTAAGAGAAAGTTTAAGATAACTTTCACTCAAGCTGTCTTCCATAAAGGAGCTGAAGTAATTAAACCGACTCAAAATCCGTAGTAACTGGGCAAGGTTTTTGCTGTCAAACCACTCAACGGGTTTCACTATCAATCTTTCATACGACGAAATAAATCCGGAAACCCGTCGGACACTTTCCTTTAGGAATTCTGATATCTGTATCTGATTATCAGAAAGCAACACCAGAAAATCAGAAGCAGCGTCCAGATATTTAACAATATCCTGTGGGCTTTCAGAGTCATCTTTTTCTAGCTGATCTGCCAATTTTAGAAACATACACCCTCCGAACTTCGATTCATACTTTTCCAGAAAGGCTCGTGAAGAATTGCAACCTGTATAAGTTATTCAGCCAATCTGTAATTTTGTCAAAAGGTCCCGATTTGAAAACTTAAAAAAGATATCGCTGTTACCTCGAATAAGTGGGGCTAATATTTCAAAGAGTCTCAAGCATTCTTTTCGACAAATAAAATCTACGCGTCCTACTTGAGCCAACAACCACTCACAAACATCATTCAGGACAGGTTCTTTGCAGGTAAATTCAGTAGGCTTTTTTCTTCCTCTTACAGGCTAAAATTAAGAATTGATTGTTCATCGTTTAGAACATTCCTTCATTCATTATTAACATTTATGACTACTGACTACAAAATTTTGATTGCGTCTAACAGTGTTAAAATAATCCTTCTTTTTAATAAGAATTCTTTCCAGATGACTTATTGCTGAGTTGATGGTAGCAATCATGAGCGAATCTTCTTCGAAATCCGAGGATAAAGACAAATTTGTGATGAACGACACAAGCAAGGCTATTGTATATGCATTCCACAAGTCAGTGTCTTCTCTAAACTCCCTATAAATTCCGTTAAACCCGACCACCGATCCTACAGATGGAAAATTTTAAAGAAATTAAAATAATGAAGTAAAATTGAGTTTTACATTGTTTGAGGTAATAAAAACTGATTAAAACGACGTACCTAGTCGATACTGAGGAGAACTATGAGTACTCATGGCTTGTATGGTACCCAGAACGTACGTCGCTTTTTGCTTATTTCTATGTTTTAAAGCCCAACTAAAAAATTCCATCAAGCAGGCAGAAGAAAAGTCCCGAAGTTGAGCGTCTTCTGGTTGAACAAGTCCATCCTACAAAGAATCAAAGCTCTTTTACCCATCCATTAACGTACATAAACGCTTTTGTTGTAATTTGTAGTGTGAAAATTAGTTTACTTTGGGCTTACAATAATTATGTCCAACATTTTGTCCGCGTAAGGATTATTCGATTTTGTAAACCAATGAACCGATTGAATAGTCAATGTATTGAACAGCTGTCGAATTAAAATGTCTGAATCACATCCTAGTTTCATAACCATTCGAAACATTTTATGAAATAACTCCACGGGTTTGTTTGCATCGGTTGTTCGTACCGCTGAAAAGATTCCAAAATAAAAAAGATATAATGTTTAGATGATAATATTGGGGTCTTGGCGTCTAGGGATACATTTTATTTCTTACAATATCCTAAGAAATAAAGGACTAGGGTGTGAAATGTTTCACAAGCCGATGCCCGGAGCTGACGGTCTGATGAGATCTCGCACAGTTCCAAGACCCTTGGAATCAAAATATCTAAGAGAACAGCACACAATCAATACGGCTACAATCAGCAGTAAGGATTTTAGAGAACTATTCAAAATAAAAGCATACCCAAGAAAACGTCCGGCTTTATATCTTGAAATGGAAAGCTATATTTTAAGAACCGACCCTCCATAGCCAGAGAATTTTCTTGGCTACTGATACTTTTCAAATCAAGAACATGAGCGAATGAGCCAATTAAATATAGCAGTCTGTACTGTATTTTATCCAATGTTACAACTTCATCAACCTTTTCACGCACGTATTTCATTTGCTTTTCATGCTTCTGAGTGTTTTTTAATCTTTGGTCATATCCAAGATATTTTTCTTTTGCTGTAAAAAAAGCCATTTAAACATAAAGTCATCCACATGCGGTATTCGTTAGTAAATTAATAGTACCCTTAGTACTATAATCTAAATCTGTGATAGTACCTCTGGAGATAAAGTAGGTTTGCCACACGGGAAAGAGCTCTTTAATAACTTTTTCGATAGCATTCTGAGTAAAATCGTCCATAACGATCCAACGGTCAACTGCATCAATGCATCTATCTGCCAAAGTAAGACTAGTTCGTCCTACAGTAAACGCTAACTAGAGTAGAATAAAAAGAAAATTCAACGTATAATTAATTCTTAGCGCTGAAGTTAGAATTGAAAGCCTCGAACGTTATTATTCTAAGAATTCTATTTACCTTCAGCGTAGCCATTAAAGAATGAAGGTTACCAACTATAATTTCGTCTGGAGCAGATAGCCAAAGTTCAAGTACTGCAAGTAAGAGATCTTCGCGACAATCTGTAATTCTATTCGTTAGGTTGCTTATAAATTCATTACACGCTGCAAAAATACTACGTCGGTCAATGTCAGCCTATAAGATAGACAAATTACAGCTTCATAATCTTAACCCACGTTGAAGAATGTTGTTCAGTAGCGAATAAAACCGTACACTTTTGAAGTATTCCAATTTCCTACAGGCATCCAGTGAACTTGCTAAAATCTTGTAAAATCCGCTGACCATCTTATTCTGTTTGATTAACTCGATCGACCTTGTTATGAAAACTTCAGCCCAATCTTCGAACAATTTAAAATTACTTCTTTTCATGAATACTTGAAAAAACTCTACTAGATTCACAAACATTTGGAAATCTTTAACAGATCTAGCTTTAGCAGCTGCTAATATGTCACCAGCATCCTAAAACAATAGTCAATTTTTGAAGCTATTCATTTAAATAAGTAAGGGTACGAATAAGATCATAGCATTACCGCATTCATCGAAAGTTTTTCATCATCTTTCTCTAAATCTATAGTCAAGTCAAGTTTCAGAATAATAGAGAGAATGCACTCCATGATTCGGTTGAATATTAGCTGTAACGTTTTCACGTTGGTTCCCTCTGCTGAAATATTCATAAATAAATTGTACTTAAACATTTATATTGACAAAACACGAAAAATAATCTATCAGATAATTTCCTTGTTGGTGTAATTACATTTGGTCAAACGGATCCACAACTCGACGTAGGATTTCACCCCTCGTAAGCCAAGTTGACCCCACGCATATTTGCCGGATTCGTTTGCATTCTTAGAAGACTCAATTAAGATATTTAGTTCAGCTTGAGTTGGAGAGGATATTATATGCGTTAAGCCTAAATTGAATATTCGATCTAGGACAGCACCACAGCTGTCCGGAAATTTAACTCTTAGACTATCAATTAAAATACATACTGAGATGTGAGAAAACTGTCGGACTCTTTCACTGAGATCCGGATAAAATTTTATCAAATTAACCACCAGTTGTTCAATATAGTGTAGATGATCGAAAAATGTCGCATCTCTCATTGAAACATTGGCATTTCCTACTTCAATTCTAGTCAGCAGTTTTCCTACACATTCGATATACGTTGAAACAATAGTCAATGAGCCACTATATTTATCCGTCACAGGATTACTAAGTCTGCAAGAAAAATTGATAGTTGAACGCCTTAAAAAAACCATGATTAGAAACAATTGGACAGGTTAGTAAATACTTACTCCAAAACAATGTTTTTAACTTGGTCCATAACTTTTTCGAAAATCAAGTTTACTTGTTTCGGATCTGCATACAAAACAGATAAAATACCCATTCCTTTTAAGGCTACAATGAGTTCGCTTCGATTGACGTTTTGAGAACTCAAAGTAGTTTTGAAGGTTTCTAGAAAATACTGAAAGATCAAAAAACAATATTACCAACAAATCTCACTCCTCCGGTAACAATTAATTAACCGTTCATTTTTTCTTTTCTTACATCTGCCAATTTTTGGTGAGCATCCGTATCCATTTCTGTACCGTCTGGCGACACAGCATACGAACAAATAGAGTCGAGAAAAGCATACATTGCTTTTCTGCCAATCATATTATCATCACTGTTATTAGATTTAGTCCACGGTATCAGATCAGTGAACCATTGTTCGTAGTTTTGAAATAAGTATTTTCCAAAGTAATGCCCGTTATTGGCAAGTATCTCCAGTCCAGCTAAACAAATCAGGCACCTAATGTTTCGATGATGGGTACGGATTTTTATCAAAGTGTACCATATTTTAGGTAATTACCCCTTTGAAACTCTCTACGTTTGATTTTAGTATTTTTCGGACCCTCGTGGGCAATAGAACATTTTGGATCAACGATTTTTTCCAAGCAAATATAAAACTGTCGCCACTTTTCTCCGTCTGTATCTATTCTAAAACCGGACGACCGGATGATTTTATCCATGGCTTTGAGACAACCCAACAAAATAGCCACCTCCAGATGAGCATCCTTAGAGTTCACCTACACACAAAGCGACAGTGATAATATTAAATTCAAATCTACTTTGTTAGGGTTTTTTCGGTTATTTTTGACCAGTAAACCTGAGCGCATATGTTGAAAACGGTGTGGTTATAAAGTTGCATAAAATTCTTCGGGTTTTGTAACAGCGAGTTTTTGGTCACATCTGCAATTATCCCCATCAAATGGAACATCTTTCCCCGAACGCTCGGCTGAAAGGCTGACCTTTCCGATTTCGTTAGCAATTCCCAATACGTAGACGATAAAGCCAACTCAGACTCCTCAAACTGCTTTCCATACTTCTCCATCAAAGCAATTAAACCATCCAGAGCTAATTGTTGATTCTTCGCCGGTTCTGATTCATTCTTCCAGTAAAGGTCACAAAGTTTCTTAACGGAAATACAGATAAGGTTAAATCAAAATTAGCATTCCTTTACCGCATCAAACAGTTATCTTTTACCTTTAATCGTACACAGAAAGGTTTCAGGCATCGTTTCCACTTATCTTCAGCGTTCGCTTTGAGGGATATAGTCTTGATAAGTTGTAGAACCGTTTCCTTACTTTTGTTGTAGGATCTCACAGCTAGTTTCTTCTCAAGAAAAAAACAGAGGCCATCGTACTCCGGGAAGGCCAAACCAAGGTACTGATCTAAAGAATAAACGATTAACATTTTACTGACACAAAATAACCTGTATTAAAACTGAAGCAGCACAGAGGCCAATTAACACTTGTAAAACACAAATCAAACATAAACTTTACCTAACTTAGACTCATCAAGCGGCGCGTTAAAAAACGCTTCGACCTGTAGGGCATAATCAACCGCAAGGTCCGGACTAAGATCAGCAACAGCGGATACATCATTTTTAATAAATACAGCCAAAATACTACCCAATTCCATGACTAGACTGCCTAATTCTTGAACTGTTAAAAACCCGTTTTTAACAATTTTTAAATCATGAAGTTCTCATCTTAAAACTGCTACATCGAGCACGGGCTCACGGGCATCACGGACGGAGCGGGTTTAAATTAAAATCCCACCTACAAACACCACACAAGTGCTTTTTGTAATTCTAACAATTTTTTACAAAATACACAATCCGCTAGCTAGGTTCTAACTCTAACCGCACCGCAGTGTTCTGAATTCCCTCACATTTCATTGACGCTTTGACCTCGACGCTTTGACCTCGACGCTTTGACCCTAACGCTTTGACCTTGACACTTTGACCTTGACGTTTTGAGCTTCACGCTTGAACGCTTTCGACGCACTTCTTTGTTTACGTCGCTTTCGCGTTCGCATGTCAATTATTATTTGAATCTGGAAAACATTTTCCCGCCTTCCCTTCAAGAATAATCTACTACACTTATAAGGCGGAACTTTAATAACTTTTAAACCAGGAGAAAAGTTTGGTCAAGAAAAGTTCTACAGATTTTCAAATTTTTCAGAGTTTTATAAAAAAAACACATTTTTTTCAATTGTTTTTAAAAAAGGGTGTGGTCGGCCGGTTGGTAATTTCAAAAATATATTTTTACAATCGTTACATTTCTAGGCAGAAAGAAGAGGGTTGGAAGGGAGAATTTACCTCCCCAGGAATGCCGGATAGGCCAGGCCAGATCCTTTACATGTTATGCAGGCCCCGCTTAGCCACACCCCTTCGTATCCTTTAATGCTATCTGTAGTACCCCTGTTACCCTTTCGTGGTATCGCCTACGGTTCGGTAAATTAAGTTACGTTAATTGTGTTTTGACCTTTGACCAGAGACAGGGTGCGGGTGGAGAGCTTCCTTCCTATTGAGTTCCTGCCTTAAAAGGGGGTTTCAATTCAACTATGGCTGCGGCTCTGTTAAGTCATCAAAGTTCAACGGGCTTTTGTAAGTTATTGTTACTCATGTTTTGCTAGGTTTTTGGAGATGTTGAATTAGTAGAATACAAGCAAATCTAATTGATAAAATGTGTGTTTTTTTTTGTAGATAAAGCTCCAGTGTGTAAAGGTCTGATCGGGTGTATGTTTCTTACATGTACAGCAATTCATATTCCAATTGCTGCCCACCTTAGACAACATCTTAGTTGTGAAATACCGGGCGTTTTAACATCGGGACAGCTTTGGAAAATACTTTTTAATCGTTTAACGTTTATTTACTCGAAAGATATCGTGTGTTCGGCGCTGGTCATTTACTACTTTAGGTATGTAGTATTGTTTATTAACTACTGCTTTTAAAAAAGTAAATTAAAGATGTAAGAGATTATACTTTGAGATGGTGTTTTGTTTTGTATTCTGCAGAATATTTGAGAGAAGAATGGGCTCGCGGAAATTTGCGTCACATCTCTTTGGTACCTGTACGCTTGCTACTATTCTAGAAATTTGTACTATTTTACTGCTAAGCCACTTTGAAGTGGACTATCCGAACCCAGGGTTTCTTTCTCCTGGAATGTGAGTGATGAAGATTTTACATTCAATCTACTAGAAGTTCAAACTCCATTTTAATGAATTTTATTGAAATGTTCTAGGTACGGTTTAATCTTTCCTCTGTACGTTTTATATTATTTGGACATTCCTCAAGTAACAGTGACTCGTTTTTTGGGTATACCTATAACTGGTAAAACGATCACGTACTTGCTCGGTGTTCAAATAGCTTCCAGCTCAGTTCCGACATTAATATCCTCAATTTGTGGGATTGTAAGTTTGTACTGTAAAATCTTGTGAGAATGTATATTTATTGGATCGTAAGTGAAGTATTAATTTGATGGTTTGCTACAGATTGCTGGAATCATATACCGTTCAAACTTCCTAAAGGTCCAGAAGTGGTTAGTTATTCCCAATGTAGTTGGTCGATTTTGTGATAAAGTTTTTGGGTGGTTTCTGTATTCAAAAGAACCTAAGGTGAACATTGTAAAGTATATTATTTCGTAGTTATTTTATAATGTGTGGGTTTTCATAATTTTTAAACATTAATCTTTTAGCTGCCTCCTATGGGTGCAACTTTAGAATTGCAACGCCAAGAACAAGCTGAAATATGGGAGCAACAGTATTTGCACAGCCGGGCTCAGGACTTCCAAGAGTTCAGGCAAGTTCGGGGGCAAGGGTTCGCGGAACGGTTGATTGACGACCCCCAGCAAGACGGTGGATTAGCAGGCTTTTTTCGTAGAAGGGGTGCAAATGGTGGAAACGTAGAACCATCGACAGAAAATATTAGGATATTAGTCGATATGGGGTTCGATCGAAATAGGGTGCTTGAAGCTTTAAGGTCATCCAGTAACGACTTAGAAACTGCAACCAGTATATTACTGCGTCAATGAACGATGACTTGGGAGTTCATTTCCGGGTAATTCATTGTTAGTTGGAGTTATATTGAGGAGAGAAGGTCGATTTTTATTAATCCTGGATTAAATGTGATTAACTTTAGTCTTTTTATCCTCTATCTAGGATTCTCATATTCTCAAGGTTAAGCTGTTAAAGACACCTTTGTGAAGCTAGGTAGGTCAAAGATTGTCAGTTTGTTTTCGTGTATTTTTAAGTTTGCAACAACGAAGTATCTGGTTTCTAGTTTGTATTTACTTTTTACAGAACGGAGCTAGTGTATTTTATAGCGTTTAATGTACTGTTATACAGTTAATGGATGTAATTAAGTTTAAAATAAAGCAACTTTTGGTTCACATCTGATGTTATTATAATTTAAGTTAATTTTTATTCTTTCAAGCAAGTTTTCAATTCACTCTACCTCAATATTAGCAGAAAACCCATTCAGGTATAATTTTCTAAATTAAGACACAACGTACGGTAACCTTTTTCATTTACTTTTACAGTTAGTATGATTCGTCACACCATATTATTAATTAGTTGCATACGTAAAAATCATAACTGGCTTAACGACCGATAGCAATCTGACACATCCCTAGGACTGCATTTAGACAATTTGTAAACCAATTTTGAATTTCTACCGTTTTCAATTCAAATCTAGTAAGCAAAGCATTCATTAATTATATTACTTCACTTGAAACAGGGTAATTATCAAACCGCGTCTTTTTCAGACCCTTAATATCTGCACATGTATACAAGTATGGCAAATGTTTGGTAGCATGCATACACTTTTGTAATCAGTTAATTAATATCTCTTCGTTATTTAGTTACATAGTAAGGTACTTAAGAAACAGACTTAAATTATTTATTCGCTTTCCATTTCAATAACTAATTTTTGGCTTTTCGTTGAGTACTCTCTAACCCTAACCTCTAGTCTTATCCTTACCGTGAGTTGAACTCGAGTAACTTCAGATGCATAATCAAACTTTACACAGATATCTCGCCAATAGAAACAATACCTAATGAAGTAAAAAATACCAAGCCAAAGACGGACGTTAGGAAATCGGGAAATCCTATTCAACTAAAGGTGCTATCAACTGCTTTATTTTGGAAGCATTTTTCGACTGAGTCGGCCCTTTGGACCCGGTGTCCTTATATCAGGCACTCGTTTCATCCCATTGGTCACTATCATATTCGCTATCTGAGCCTGATTCACTGTCCGACATTTCAACGGCCACTCTTCGAGCTAAAATTGAGGCTACATCACCGTATGTCCCTCCAGCTTTATCTTCTTTCCCATTCGGTTCTTTCTTAGTCTCCACTTTTCTCAGTTCAATTCCTAAATAAACCAGTTCCAATTATAATAATTAGTTTATTCAAAATACATCAGGTTAGATATCTGGTACACTAGATTTTATATAAAAAATCAACTAACCGTCTCTAATGGATTTGAGCAATTCCGAATGACCATCCACTTTAGGTGCAGGAACGACCTTCTTTTCCTTTCTTTCTATTGGCTTACTAAAACCTCCATTACTTAAGCCAGACGAACTGTTAACGTTCATGGTATCGCTCATTGGAGGCGGAGGTGGTGGCGGCGGAACTACGGAAAGCGGTACACAATTATTGCTTATTGATCTATTATTCAATTTGAAACTACTGTGTTTTATACTAACCCAATTCCGGTGACGGTGCGAGATTTTCGATCGAATTATGTCCATGCGGGCCTGAATCTGGTGGCGGTGGTGGTGGTGGCAGATCTTCGTGATCCTATATTTATTAAAGCATCTTGTTGTTAATGAGTTTCAAATCAATGATACGATAAACTAAATAAATTAAATATCTTACCTCGTCATGCATTGGTGAAGGTGGTGGCATGTGAGGGTTTCTAAAAAATTAAAAAATCGGTTTTAAAATGCAAATATTTCCGAAGCAGTTTAAAGGAAGCTAGGAACGTACCCATTAACAATGCCGTTCATGTGTCCTGTATCTCCTTCAGTTGGTGGGGGCGGGGGTGGTGGTAAAGTATCTCTTGAGCTTAATATCCTAGTTGATCGAGTAGGAGTTCCTGAGTGTGAGCTTGGAGGAGTTCTAAATTGAGTTATGATGATCACATTAAAGCTTGTTACATTTACAACTCATATGTGGGCATTTTATGTTAATAATTAGACAAATTCTTTTTAAATTGGCTTAGATTGACTGTTCAAACCTGCCGTGACGCTGTCCAATGGTAATTTTAACTGACTTAAATATAGTTTAAAAGCTTTGAAACGAAAATTACGATTTAAAAAAACTCTAGAAGCTGTGGAGCAAAAGCTACATTTGTGCATTTATTTATACGTGAACGAAGTTCGAAGATTATGATGGAGTTATGATTATGATTATTATGATGCACAATATAAACCATTTTGGAGCCGAAAAATAAAATAAAAACTTTTCTATACCCAACAAAATTAGGTGGCGGAGCGGGGGGTGGCTGCGATGGTCTAAAACCGTAACCATTCGTCATGTTAGTTGGTGTGCCACTCATAGATATTGATCCGTTTCTAGGCGTAGAAGCTGCGGCGATGCCGACCGAAAATCTGGACGTATTTGAATAAGCATTGGGACTGGAAACTTCGGAATATGGCGGAGGCGGTGTACCATGATTATAGTACCGGTTCTGAGACTGATTGTGAACTTGGTTGTTGTAAGAATCATAATCATAGTGACTTTGACTAATAGTGCGATTCAAGATCGCTGAGTTAGGGTGCTGCGGATGGTTCAGCCTATTTGACACGGGATACACACATTGATTGAACATAGCAAAACAATACAACAAAATATTTCAAATAATTTACCAAGAAAGCCAAGACAATATAAGACAAAGTTTTAAATTCTAGGTCATAAATAATCATGCGACAAGTATTCTGGAAAATGAATGTAAGTTTAGTATAATTCACAAAGCGTTGCGCTGACCTGTAATCTCCCCGATTGTTCGCATCCATTCCGTTCCCATATGGCGATTCGTTGTATCCGCCAGGCGAGTAGCTTTTATCTAACTCTATACTGATGGGTCTATGAGCCATTTGTCTTTGTGCCATGATTGAGTTATGTTCAGGATGATAAATTACACCGTCTGGCATCTCAGGAATAGTCTGTTTAGATAATCGAAATCTTACTAAGCAGTTTATGTGAACGATAATCTAATGGTTAAATTTCTTAAGTTTAACTTACAACTCCAGGACGATTGTATTCTGGGCCTTGCATAATCTGTTCTCCTTGTTCAATGGCTATATGTCTAAAACGCTCTCTTGTATTGTGGGGTTGCCTGACCCTTTTCTTGTGCCTTTGGCCTCCATCTTGTTTTGGTTTTTGAGGCTAAAACAATATTTTGCATCATATTAAAGATACTGCCGCTTCATTATTAATTCATCATGAATAAAATGTTTAAATAAAAAAGTGCAATGATCAAAACTATGTGAGTGCTTCCAAAGAAGTGCAAACTTGCCTCATTAAGCTCCAACGACTGATGCTATACAATACAGAGACAGACATAAGGATAGAAAGAAGTTAGATGGAAAGAAGAGAAAATAGATTGTGATTATGATTAGAGAAATCCTTTGACAAATGAAATATTTTTGTAACTACCTTTTTGGTTACTTTATCCGTTGCTTTAAGCATCTCTTCTCGCCAAAGATCAAAGAAATAACTCGGATCCGTGTAGAATTTTAAGCCATCCCTTCCATCGTCTCGATAACTATTTAATTTCTCAAGGGGTGGTGGTTTGTCGCAAGTAAGGTATGTTCTGTGCATGGCTGCATGCATCGTGTTTCTGGATACCACTTGCTGGTCAAACGACATTGAGCTTTGGAATGGTTTTGTATTCAAAGCTTCTTGCATAGTACCTACTGCTTGGGATAATAAAACAACATTTAATGAACTGACATAAAATCATGCTATAAAAACTGTGTTTTGCAAAACTTACACTCTTCGTGACTTGAATCCAATTGAACAACTTTAACAGCTAATCTATCTATTCTGGCCTGCAAATTATTTGCTCGATTCGCGATTTCAGTCCCCACCCGAATCAAGTCTCCAAACAGTTCCTCCGCATGATGACTTAGCCTATTTATTAAATTAAAATTGATGTAATGAAGGTCCCAAAGTTTCAAAAAATATATAAATGAGAGAAACCACACGCTAATATAACTACACTTACGAGCTGAGTTGGACAATCACGTTGGCCAACGTTCCATTAGCAACTGCTTCCAAATCATTCTGCACTGGAAATCTCTCGGGTAAAGTTCCACGGGAAACATGAACGGGTTCCACTCGTCTAAGAGGTAGTGGCATTTTGTTTTACAATACTTTCCAACCAAGGATTACTGATTCCGCCGTGGTGCTAATTACTTCTTCTTGTACTTGTCAGTCTCTGGAGTAGAAACTACTACTTTTTTAGGGTGGAGTCTTCTTACAGTTTGTGTCCCTTGTTAAAACTACTCTCGTATTCAATATCCAAGTAAAGTCAGCAAGGGGCATGATTCCTTCCTCCGCAATAATTGACCGACCTTCGGTGAAACCAACCCTGTAAAACATGTTTTTTTAGTATTTAGCTTAAAATGAAATTCACATTGTTTTACTGAAAAATGAAACTACATCGGCAATGAAATGGTGCTCCGTCCCAGAGGAACATTAAACCGTCCCTTGCACCCGTTTTTACAAAATAAAACTGTTTGATTGCGTAACTTTAACCAAGTACGGCGTCTAATCTAGTTCTAGATTAACAGATACGATACAAATGATACAATGTGTTATTTCAACCCTTATTCTTAAATTCTTAGCCTTCACAAAGCATAATATTTCTGCAAATCTACGGGCATTCCCCCACACTCTGGCTCTAAGTCTGTAGATTAATACTTCCTCATTAAACTGCTAACTGTTCTGACTCATTCGTGCTTTCTAACTGGAGAGATAGGGTGTGATGTAATAGGGGATGCGTTTGTCATTTGTTTTATCTAAAATATGAAGATATTGTATGTTTATTTACTCTAAAATTATCTCTCTTACAAACAGAACCGTTTTTAACACTAGATAATAGCTTTAAATGGTATAAAATGTTAATTATACTTCATATCCTATCCAATATTCATGACCTCATCTGTCTATCGCCCTTTCCTTGAGTCATTCCCACCTACCTCATACCCTCAACAGCCTTTCTGCAATATGACAAAGCCCAACTTCAACTTTCTTTTAAAAACAGCTAATTTTTTTTACAAACAATTCATTAAAATTGAAAATTAGCCTTTCCGAACATTTCCTTGCGTTGTTTTCCTCCCTAAAAAGTCCTAATTAATCCTGAATTCCTAAGTCCTCCAACCCAACCTTTCTTGCCGACCTATTGACACCTAAATATTCCGAAAAACGCACCTAATCACTCTTCTTCTTCTTTCTAACTTTAATTTGACATCCGAGCTGTCAGAAATAACAAATGTCAATCGAGCGAGAGTGTAGAAGATAAGAGTTTTACGTCTCCAAACTCAATCAAACCACCCAAACGCACCCCAAAAACAGCAAGAAATTGCACTTTTATTAAATAAAATACTCCTCCAGATCCACCCTTTTTAAACAGAGCAACAGGGGTTTTTGGTCTCCAATCTTCAAGTCAAACCCACCCAAACGCACCCCAAAAACCGCAGAAAAATAGCAGAAAACTGTCGTTTTTTTTTTTAAATAAAAAAAATACCGATTTTTTCTCTAATCCAGAACCAGATTTCCAAATCCACCCACTTTGAACAGAGGAACGGGGGTTTTTAGGATGACATGGATGGTAAGTTTTATTGTAACTTTAACTTTAAGTTAACGGATGATTGAGAAATAGTGTTTGTTGAGTGTTGATGTGTAAAAAGGTGTCTAAAACATGATCGGCCTCACTCTTCTGTCATTTACTGGCTATTTTGTACCACACAGAGATTTTTGTAGATTAGATATTATAGAGAAGAAGGAGGGTCGTTTCCACACATTGCCATCCTACTTTCTTAGGCTAAACCTCCACTTTGTTCATTTCCTTGGATCAGATGGCGTGAGGAAAATACGTGGCTTGGAAACTACAAACGCTTCACCAATTTTGTAATCGGATTTATTTTTTACAAGAAGTGCTACTTTTTAAGGTATTGGAAATGGAAATGCATAGCGGTTTGTATTTTTACTGAGAATTTAGCTCAAATGTAGGTAGGTTTGTGCAGGAGGTTCATTTTAGTAGAGAGTTCGCTTAGATCATTGGCGCAACCACGAGGGGGTACTCTAATAGCATTAAAGGATAGGAAGGGGTGTGACTGGAAGGGGCTGGGCGGAGCCTGTTTAACATATAAAGGATAGGGCCTTTCAGGAATTCGAGTGGCCAGTGGGTAGGGTACAATCGTACAATGTAACCATGAACCCCACCTGGTTTCGCCTATGACTGGGGGTACGAAGCAGGCCTCGCTTAGCGCCGCTTAGCCACATCCCTTCGTATCCTTTGATGATAGTTGTACGCCCTGAAACCCCTCGTGATTACGCCTATGTATGGGCTAGATAATTAGAAATGAGTGTGTGACCTAATACCTAATGCAGGAAAGGCTGAGGTTTTGTGTAGAGAAAGCTGGAAAAGTAGGTAAAGCGTCTGCGGAAGAGATTGAAAAGTTGAAGTCAGGGGAAGCGTGGACGAAGGGGAAGTTTAGGTAGATGCGGTGGAAGGTCAGAGGTTAATAACGGTTTTAAATTGGTAAAGCGGAGATTTATCCTATGTTAGAAAGAAGCTTATTTATTTAAATGAGAAATATTAACATGATTTGGTTACCGTGAAGTAGCGACATATAGCCGCGGTTAATCTAAGGGAAAAAGATGTTTTGATTGAAGAATATTTAACCTGGGAGAGAGCCGTGTTTAACGTGCAATGGATAGCATGCGGCTTAATTTACGCGGACGGTTAAGATGTCGCGAGTTTATGGTAATTATAGTAATCTATACTACTTGACGTTTCAACTGGAACTGACGGACATTAGATGTAGCTTAACATGACGAAAGACGTCCTTTTTACCTAACTTTTATCTCGTTTCCCCTTCTTGTAAACTGTGGCTGTACCGTTTGTCTCATGTATCATGTTCCCTTTTTGGCCAGATAACTGGCGTTAACGCTAATGCTTATTTTTTAAAAATTAAATGCAGTATCACAATGTACTTAACTAAGGATGAGTGCAGTGGAGGAGGAATAACACATTAATTAATTCGAGATTGATTTTAAATTCACACAAAATAATATAGTCTACCTTTTATTTATTTCTCAAGAAAGATAACAAAAAGCTTTTGCAAACATGAGCTATTTCATAAAAATATATTTAAATTAAACTATAGTAATTATTCAAACCTTATATTTTGAAACCCCTTCAAAAACTATAATAATTTTCTCTTTAGAATAAATTCGTAATAATAGGCATGTACACCCAGGAAGGTTGTTACCTATGTTTAATTTTAGTTGGCTACTACTTACTATAAGCTAATACGGAAATTCACAAAATGTCAAGATCGAAACTTTAGAAAGTGATTCTTTGAGGACAAGACAACTTTAAATGAAAAACTACCCGTTGGATCTTGCTATTATATCTGCTCCTGGGGACACCACACACAACAGGTGCCATGATTATCGTAAAAAGGAACTTCATTGACAATTAAAACATGAGTTTTTTGCAGTGGTAACAAAAGCTACATTTCCTAGCATATTATACTCTCACATCGTTATAGTATTATCATCAATTTACATTTATAGACTAATCTAGACAAATGGAGAGTTGCACTATTTTATTTATTTTTAAATCGAATATTGAAATCTATTATTGCTTCAATCTCTTCAATCACTTTTGTATTGGTATTTTGAGACGGAGTATTTGAAAGAATTAAGGTTTTTTTGTGATTGAAAACCTACCTAAAGTTTTCACTAGCATTTGGTTGGAAAGTCCATACTAAGCGGAGCATACATAGTTAAACTGTAAATAATTTGCTTGTTTAGTTTTACAGGTTAAACTGTGCATGCATTCCTGAGTAAGATAGAGCAAACTTAACCGATTAACGTTGGTGGAATTTTCAGTTCGTACGCATGGTAAATCTCATTTAAAGTAGTGGCTGCACTAAGACGTTTTTGATTTTTTTTAATTCACATTTTGTAGTTTTAACTAAGTAAGAAGCATATTTTAGGCCTCTTTAACTGTCAAGATTATCACTACTATTGTGCATACTTTAGTATACTTGTTTGCAATAAAGAAATGAATGTATTTTTTTACTTTAGGGCCTTTAAGGATTAATTAAAATAATAATTTAGTCTTACTCTTAGTATCATATTGGATTAAATCGAAACTTTTGTTGATGCTCACATTACAGTAGTATATTTCAGCCTAACCATATGAAGATCTAATACTGCAGAGTTTGCGATTTTTACCTTTAGGGGAATGCGTCGCATTCTTGCATTTAGTTTTTAGAGAGCTAATAAACCTAAAGTACTCAATTCAATCACCAGCGTTGCTGTACATAAGTGTAAAGGCAGATTATACCGGTAAATGTTAATGCAGTATTTATGTCGTAAATGGGCTTTATTGGAACTAATATGACCTAAATTACAGTAGAATTCTCTTTAAATCGGATCTTTTCAAAGCGAAGAGAGCTAGGTTGGTTTTTACCACATTCGTGGTCCCCATCTACGTTTGGACGTGGATTTAAATAGCTTATACAGTCGATTTAATTTCGCCTAAAGCAAAAACCAAGTAGAATTTTTAGACTTTAAATTGTACACCTTATAGAATGCTACAGACTAACGGTCTGAAATATAGTAAAAACTAAAGGAGGTTTAATATTATCAACTCATATGCACTATAAAAAATTTATTTGGTCTCTCTGTGTAGTGTGAAACCTTTCTATGTTCAACGAGGTTTCAAATTATCTCTCTTCAAATAATTAATACTCTCTTGGGACTTCACATAACTTGAAGTATCTGTGACGCTTCAAATGCAGTTCCCGGAAGTAGAATCACTGGCGAAGAGACATGTCCAGCCTCTAAACAAACCATGTTGGGATACTCGTCATCTCCAAAGTCACCCAACTCTTTGGCTCCTTCTGCCCATGGGTTCCAAATGACCGTGTCTGGAAAGTTGTATTTCTGAACACGCATCTTTCTTCCCGACACAACATTTGTTATTATATGTTCTTGCGGTGTGTTTTGATAGATTCGGTCAGTCCATTCAGCTATTTGGACAACATCGCGACCCTCCTGGTAAATGGTAGAGTCTCTCGTCTGAAAGTAACACAGAATCATTTCAATAAGTGAAAGCAAACGGCAAACTACAGTCAAGTTTAAACTATTGGCTAATCTTACTTTGTCGATGAAAGTACAACCATGGAGGCCTGTAATTTGGCACCTTCGTACGTCTGGAACTTTGAAATAGGTGTGCAGTAGGAGGTTGAAACTAAATGTGAGATCTTTACTGGGGTTGTAGACGCAAATGTTAAAATGCAGTTCCTTTTCACGCAAAATTAAACTGGAAAGAAAACACACACCGTCTCGGATAAGTGGCTTTCATTCTTTAAACACGTATAGCATATAAAAACATACCGGTATGTTAGCCTAAAAGGAAAGTTCCACATAGACCTCGTGAAATCCGAATCCATAAGGGAAAAAACGGCCTCCACATCTCCGGATGGTAATCGTTCAGGACTTTTCTCCAACGTCCATCGAATAATCCGAGCAAACCCATGTTGTGGTCCGTAGTTCCACTGACCAAACTGAGCTATTAACCGAAAATAATAGGTTAAATTAAATTGCCCTGTCCACAATTTGCTTATATTAGTACTAAGCTAAAATACTTACGGAAAACAAACGGTATTCCTCCTCTTATAGCCTTTTTTCCGTCAAACTGGGCTTGCTTGGAAACAAAAAGCTGCTCTTGATTGTTAACTCGCCATGAAACTACGGTCGCACCTAAATATTTTATATCAGAAATTAAAAAGTACTGTCCAGATCTTCTCAAAACAAATGAATGGCTAGCTTTCACCAGTTTTCATAAAAACTTATCTTACCATGCAAATTTATGGTACAAGTTGTATTATTTCCTCTGTCTAAAACTACTACAGACGTCGGTGCAGCCATCATCTTGAAAGATTTACAGTATTGAACTATACTGGTTTCTGGTTGAATTCAATATGTTGAGAGATTAACTAATTTTTGTTTAACGCACTATTTTAACTTAGTATCAACTTAGAAGATTCATAGTTCTTTAGCAGGTTTAAATTTTATGTTTAGGGTCTTTAATTCTCGGAAATATGTTACTTATTAACTTTCTCTAAAACCATATAGGATGGTTTAATTCAGGTTATCTTAATACATAGTGTCCCTGGAACAGCAACACTTGTTAGTAGTATTGAGTATACCTGTTATTTATCGCTATTGGGTTTTTTCCTTTGTATCTCTACTCAAGAGCTTCTCTATGAAAACATGCTTTATTTTAATACTCCGAGCGTGATAAGGCAAGTAAGGGAAGATAATTTCAAAATATTTTTATACTTAGGTAGTAATTGCAGTAGTTCCTTATGACTTTCTTTCACTTTATATATCTTCAAGGCTTCCAGACTATAGGTCGGTTGTATTTATTGCAAATTTGCAATCTCTTTCACTGTTGAAATAAGTAGAACTTAAGCTGTCTCAAACTAGCCTCATTGGCTAATAAACTTTTATAGACGGACTTTCTGCATAAGTTACTCCTCGAGCAATTCAAAGCAATGTAATGTGAAGGGCCGATTTAAAACAACCCGAAAGCACAGGCAGTCAAGACTTTACTAAATGGCTAAATGTAATTATTTTATTGTGAAGAACTTTTTGTGCACCTTCAGTTGAGCACTACACGGCCACAGCTTTTGGCTTCAATTGGACATTGTACCCCTAGAGCTTCGTAAATTTCGTCCTTCCGACTTATCGTCTACTCCTAAAATTTGGTGTGGTTATACTGTATTTGATAGTGTGTTTATGTAAATTATAGAAAAATGAAAGGGAGCTGTTGCTTGTCTATGTTAGGGCCTAAAGTTGAATTTGGTCTATGGTCTAAAGTATAATGTTCTGATTGATTAGATAGTGGATGCAGTATCCCTCCAAATAATTAGGATATTGTGTTATAACGTGGCATAAAAGGTAATGTTATGTGAATGAAATAATACTAATCCAATCGAGTACTGTAATGTAGTATGAGTTGCATTGCAACACGGCGTTTAAACTAGGGTTTGGTCCTACGTTAAATGTGATTTTAGTACGTAAGCAAATAAAGTGCTTACGGCTCACACTATTTAAATAGTATTACTCTTTATGAGAAACTGTCGAATGGAAAGGGAATGACAGACTTATTAAAGTACCAAAATGCTACAAGATCCAATATAATAGTCTGCTTGACTGTCTGTATGCAATATAATTATTACTGCTACCAAGTAACTTTCCCGTTTCTGAAATACATGTTCTTACTCTTCTATAAGATTATTTATTACTTACTCATAGTATTACAAGGTTACATTTAGAAAGACTTGGCCATGTCCTAAGAACTTATGTTGTAATATCAACTAACTAAGTATAAAACACCCTCTGCTTTCTACTAAAAGAGTATACTATGAGCTGGAGTCTGTGCTGGATCGCTGGATGAGATCTGCCCCTTTGGTTTTGGTTCCTTTATTTCTCCAACTTACTTATGATATGATGATACTTGGCTAGGGCATTTAGTGCTTGGTGTTTGGTAAAAGATGCGAGATGCGATTTATACATGTTGGTAGCTTTGCTTATAAGAACGATCGTAAATGCATATTGCTTCAAATAGTAAGACGAATAGTCTGAAAAAGATGTGGAGGATTTCAGCCTGAAAAAAGTGAGCTTTCCGAGAGAAGAGGGGCGAATTCTGTAGATGTTTTTCAGTCTCTTCTTATGTGAAGGGATGATGGTGAAGCTTCCTTTTCCCATTACGGTGACGGTTGTGCTTTGGTCTGAATTCTGAAAGTAAGCAGTTTTATACAAAGTCCACCGTAATATCTTCAAACATCCATGCACTTATAACAAGTCCCTTGGTAATAGAAGTTTCAAGTAATAGAAGCAGTAGTAGAATGTCTTCAAGGAGGAAGGGTAAAAAATTTCATGTAAGCCTCAAGCTTCCATTGTAGCTTTAAGTATTTATTTGATGCTACGAAGTTTCTCTAGACAGACGTAATGAATATATGATTTGAAAAAAGATCATTCCAGCTTGTAGCTGCCGTCTACTTAGATCATTTGAAAGAAATGAAACTGCTTGAAAGGTATTAATGTGCTGTGGAGCTAGTGCTGATGATATATGTAATGTATGAGATCAAAAGGGAAGTTATCAGACGGTTGTCTTAGCTCGATTCGACGAAGATGGGAAAAAATATTGGGAATTTCCAACCAGTCATAACTTTTTATTTTATGCCATTCATGCAGTAGCAAGACCGGTATGCGATGAGAGCTTTTTCAGTGAAATATTATTATTGCTTACAGAAATGTATTCTTCTTGTTGTGGTTCTTAGTACTTTTATATTCCATACTTGAGATTAATACTGTATAATCCGATTATTAAATGTTTTAGACAATAAACCCAGAAAGTAAAGACGGGTGATATGTTTTTATTTGCTACCAATTTTATTTTATGCTCATAATTGTTGCTTCATCTCCTATAATTTGTACTGTATCCTGGCTTTCAGGTTAAGTATTATTTTCTGTCAGTTGTGCGAGCAGACATGTAGTGTTTACTACGTCTACGTATTTTTTTGTATTATATATTTCTTTTCACCGTCATAGACGGATTTAAGAATTAGATGTGAAGCCTTCTCCCCTTCCTATGTTATTTCTCATAGGTAGGTAATTCTATTTTAATATGGAGTTGTATTACCTTCCATCAACCGACGATCAATTTGCATTATCTGATTCGGAAGTTTGATTAAACTGTTTAGACACGAAAGCTTAAAATGAACAAGTTAGCCCTAGTTTAGTTTCCGTTTGATGGGGAAAAACCTGATCTTGCTCAGACCATTGTCGCTCGATTTCCTGCATATGTAGAGACCAGGCACAATTATGTGCTGCATTATTTCAACATTTGGTAAATGAAAAGAAAATAAGCATTTATTTTAAGCATTTTAACATTCTGTTGGAGGTATTTTAACTCCATTAAACAACAATAAAACCCTTTAATGATCTCATTATACCGTTAAATGTTGAAAAGAAATCAAGTTTGCCTGGTACTAAAAAATTAGACGTATAAAGTTGTGGTTACTTCTTTCGTGAATATTTATCAATCCTGTTTATATATAACGAGAAAACTGATGTAGAATTCAGATGAGATCTCTAAATCTATAATCTCATTTCCATCTAGTTTATGGTAGATACCGGCATAAAAAGACCGATCTTCGATGAAAGAGGTCTCCTTGGGGTACTTACTGCTACTACAGTACTCAGGTTCTGAACTTACTACTTATTGAGCAGTGCATAGTGGGTAAAGAAATCGGCCGAAATCGGAAACGGTAGGCCATCCTCAAAAGGCCTTCTCAAGCGCTTGCCACCCCCACCAGTTCGTAATCACTGTATTGGAGAATACTCCATAGACGCCAAACTTTCTTCTTGGGTTGGGTGTATTTCCAACTGGGAAACAAACCTTCACTAAAGAACGAGTGATTCCAACACGAAACAAATGCAGCGATGACTTAATGCTGTGTGGACCATATCATACTTCCAAGTTATAGTATGGCATCAAAGCGTTGGAAGTTGGTAAAGCTAAAGGGTGGTGGAAGGAACCTCCTTCGTTGGTTCTCCAATGCATTTTTATCCTGCCTTTTTAGCCCCACAACGATATATGGGATGGATACGGCTTCAATTCAGAAGAGTTGTATTCTGAAAAGGTCGACGATTCCTTTCCTATGATATGTTGATTAAATGAATACCCTTCTGATCAGAAGTAAAAACTGGCTTCCCTTGCCTGAAGTACTGAATTGAGGCAAAAGGATACACAGAACTGTTGAAGTTATTATAGTTTACTATACCATTCTAACTTGTAAACTTCCAAGGCATTTTGTCCTGTATTGTGACTTCTATTAAATAGTTCGACTTTAATAATACATAGCTTTGAATATTTCCCTTTGGACTCCCTCAAACTCAAACCCCCAGAAACATTACCTTCTTCTGTGAGCAAGAGCCAGCTACAACTTGCTTGACTATGCTTCTGGTAACAAGTTATAATTTTGTGTATATGAAATAAAACTACTCCCAACTAAGTTGGTAAATCGTATATCTGGTATCTAGAGACCTCCTCTTAATCTTATTCTTATCCCTCTCGGTAATAATAATAATCATATTATCCTCTACAAGTTTAGAAGGTGTACATCTTAGTATTTAGCTTGGTCAAGGATAGATTCGTCCACTTTTTTCCTTTTCCTTCGGTAGTGTAAGGAAAGGATGCACTAAACTGTTGTATTTGTAAGTAGTTTTACCATACTCGGTCCAAAATACTTGTTTCTAAAAACTATCCTTCGTCGTGGGAATTGGTATTGGGAGAAGTCTAAGGGGAAGGAACCTATTTTCTAATTCTACCTGGATCCCATAAGGAATTACTCACTTGTGTGTGGAGAATCGAGCTGGAATTCGAATCAAGACGCAAGTGTTATTAATCTTTTGACGTAAAGATATATTTAGGAACAGGCGGATAGGTAAAATGGATTGAGCTTTAAAACTTTTGAAAGTATTTCCCATTTTTCTTTGAACTTTCACCTTAACCGAAGGAAGATTAAGTGAAGGATTATCCGTATAATAACCAGCCCCTTGAAATCAAGAGATTAAAACACGAGTTAAGTTGCCTATATGGTTTTAATGTTCAAACTTCAAACGTTTAGCGAATTATGATACTCTGAATTCCGTGTATGTCTGCATAGTTCACGCGATAAGTATACGACACGGTATTAATACCTACACTCATCAATCTTAAGTACAATTCAAGAAATTAAGCTTGCTTCAGGATCTTTTTAGATCTACTTGAGAAAACACTGTTATCTTAAAGGTGGATTGATTTGACCAGACTGATTAATCAACTTGAAAGTGCAGTCATTCTCAGTTATAGTTGAATGAACAATTGAGGTTGGTCTGTATTAAATCCGTCTAACTGAAACGGAACTCGACTACCTGAGGAAAAGCTACAGTTATAAGAGATTCGCTGTACCGAGCTAGTGAAAATTGTGATTAGACCGTTGAGTCTGTTTTTGACCAAAAAATCAGGTTTTCTTCAGGGATTCGATGATTTATTTGCAATTTTTATTCTTCTGATGGCTGCTCCGCCGGCTGCTCATAATATCTCAGGTAAAGAATTAATTTGTAAGAGAAAAAGAAAATACGCCTCTTCTTACATTTCTTTACAATAATGCAGTTAGTAGTCCGCAAAGGACTAGTTGGACTAAAGAATCCAACTGTAGTTGGATCTTCAGTCCAACTAGCAAAGGACGAGAGTAACTTATGATATGATCAGTAATTGGTAGTTAAGTTTAGTTATGAATCTTTGCAGGTTTCGATTCCAAAACCATTTACAAGCGATCAAGGAGTTTGCCGTAAGTGGTTTTATGGATATTTCTCAAGCTCCTTTATTCAGCATTTAATGTGCAATAAATTTTGCAAGCATGTCGGGTTTGGGGTGGTTCCTAAAGTAGCAACGATTATAGTTGCAAACATCACGAAAACAGCGATATGAAGAATTTTTGTAGCACATAACATTCCCCCTCTTTAAGGTCGTATAAACACTAAGCATTAATTGCAACAGGATTGAGTTAGTGAGGAGCGACCTAATTTCTCATAAGGTTGACAATTTGCATTAACGCAGGCACGTTAGGATTCACATTAACTGAGAAACGTTGGCAAATAAAATAAAATAATAGTTAAAAAGCAAAAGAAATACTAACTCATTATATTCATTCATTATAGTAATTCATTTCAACCCTAAGTAATTTTATTCACGTATAAATTGTCGTAAAGTCATAACGCAGCGCTCAAGGCATTTGACTTAAGGGTTTATTTACTGATTTTTACTTCATAAATTGAAAAGACTTTGCTATAGTAGCTAATCTGGGCTATGCTATAGTAGGACGAGCCGTATTAAAAGTTATCACTAGTTTAATTAACGATGTCATCAAGATTAACGATTAGCATATTCGCTAGACTAACTTAATGATGATTAGTATCATAAGTGCATTGTATTATCAGAAAGGTTAGCTTTAGTTTAGGGAATTATGTGCAACACAATAAGCATCTTTATGGCTAGAGGATTATAATTAAGTAAGATCATATACCATGATTGCTTCCTGCATTTATTACGTTATCTCTTTTTTTTGTAGTAGGACGTGCAAATGACTATTGTCTGCGTTTAGCTTAGTGAATTAGGGGAACAATTTAGGGATGCATGCAGAGTAAAACCGAGCAAAAGACAGTTACACTAAAATCTGGAACATTTCTAAGAATTGCTAATGAGTTTGCTGCAGTATGCAATAGTTCCACTCGATTTTGACATAAAACCTACAATATTTAGTAAACTTGCTCTTGTCCAACAGCTATGAAATGGAAGGCATGGCTTATATTATAATTAAAAAAATCAATGAATGCATTTAGATCGAGCATAATACTTGCAACTTTACAGGTTTGACGAAGAAGAAAGTAGTGACAGTAAATACGCCAGGATGGACGACGAAAATATCCAAGATAAGGAGCGGTTTGCCAGGTACAAGGAGTCTGGAGGAGTATTAAAAATTTAAACCGAACTGCAGAAAGTATTTTGTCGATTTTCTTTCAATTTAATGCAGGGAGAATCATTGCGAGATAGAAAGGCGTCGGCGGAACAAGATGACCGCATACATCACCGAATTATCCGACATGGTCCCAACATGCAGTGCCCTGGCCAGGAAACCGGACAAACTGACCATTCTAAGAATGGCAGTAGCCCACATGAAAGCGCTCCGAGGTAGGGGATTTATTTCTGCAGAAAAATTTCCTCTTGAAGCACCCAGTAGAATATTGTACACAATTAAACCTAGAGCACCATATTTTTTTGGAATTTGTATTTTTGTGATGATGGAACAGGTTCAGGGAATCAAACACCCGATGGGACGTACAAACCTTCCTTTCTTACCGATCAAGAGCTGAAGCATCTCATCCTTGAAGCTGCCGATGGATTTTTATTTGTAGTAGGATGTGACACGGGAAGAATCATCTACGTTTCTGATTCTGTAACCCCAGTTTTAAACCAAGCTCAGCCAGAATGGTTTGGCTCTTGTATCTTCGATCATTTACATCCAGAAGATGTTGAAAAAGTTAGAGAACAGCTATCTACACAGGAACCTCAAAACACGGGAAGAATTTTGGATCTGAAGACCGGAACTGTGAAAAAAGAAGGCCATCAATGTAAGCATGCTAAACTGTTGATATACTTATGATTAATGTACTTACTTTGCTTGATCATTGTTTCATGTATTTGGACAAAAACTCATTAATATGGCTTTTATTCCAGCATCTATGAGATTATGCATGGGATCACGGCGTGGATTTATCTGCAGAATGAAAGTAGGAAACGTTCATCACGAATCAATGACAGCAGGACATCTCAACCGACTTCGGAGAAGAAACACTCTTGGACCGTCTCGAGATGGTCACAACTACGCTGTAATACATTGCACTGGGTATATAAAGAATTGGCCACCTTCAGGGGTTAGCATGGATCGTGGAGGAGAGGATAACGACGCTCATTCAACATCTCATTGCTGTCTCGTGGCGATTGGGCGTCTACAAGTAACCTCTGCCCCCAACACGTCTGACATGTCCACTTCTCAGTCTGCAGCCGAGTTTATAACTCGACATTCAATCGATGGAAAATTTACATTCGTTGATCAAAGAGTTATGGGGCTTTTAGGCTATACCCCGCAAGAACTTTTAGGAAAATGCTGTTTTGATTTCTTCCATCCTGAAGATCAAACCCATATGAAGGAGAGCTTTGAACAAGGTAATTGATCGTGATTTAAACTTTTCTATGACTAACTCAGTGAATAATCGATCGTGGTCTTTCACGTGCCCAAAGCCCTTTCTACTGTAAATTTCTGCTACCCACTGCTATTAAATACTAACTAAGGTTTCTACTTGCTTGTTTATGTGCACGCTGTTTGTTTGTTTTAGAGAGTATCAATCACATATTTCAACTCATAAAAGACCCAATTGCATGACTTGAAAGCTTTAGTTTCAACAAGAATTGAGCACAATACTTTATTAAAACAGGCATTACAACAAATTGAAGCAGACACTAATTTCTCTTAAAACTTTTGGCTAATGCTCATAATTTGTAGTCGCGTGATTGTTTTGAAAGTAAAAGGTGAAACATGTAACTGAAGCTTTTGTAAAGAGGTATCGAATCTTCACTCCGTTTATCATGAGTTTTACCAGTTTCTGGTAAAAGTTAAACCTTTTTGGTGTCATAGCACGGGCTTTTTGTCGTGTTTTAGATATCGTGTGCTTCTGCATTGTCATGATCCATGCTATGTGTCATGACTTCTAGTATTAAACAAATACATCGAGGTATAAATACACAAATCCATTTAAAAATTGTTCAACCCTTGGTACCGTTAGTTGTAATGCAGTCTGATTTTTAATGTTTTGCTATTGAATCTAGTGGGTAGGATTTAATCCCGTAATTGATTAAAACCTTAACCTAAAATTTTATGTTTAATAGTTTGACGTTCTTTAGAAATGAATACACCTTTTTGAATTATATGGCTGATGAAGCTTTCCTGCAAAGGTTTCAAATGCTAAATTTTGTATTTAATTTACTTTAATGCTGGCTTTTTAATCCTAAAAATTCTGGAAAGCTCGTTTTACAATCTGCTGGATGGTAAATAGCATTTAAAACAAACAGCTGTACTTTTTCATGTCGATTAAAAAGAAGTAGTAACCAAACAAGTAAATTAATAAATTCATGGCTTGCGTTCTGTTCCTTTCTGTTTCTTTAACTGTCTAGTTGAGATCGCGTGAATGGCTCTCCTAACAGAAAGCATGATTTTTTTGGGGACCCTTATCCAAAGTAAGTTTACCTAAATATGAATTGTATTTTGATTCCAGTGCTGAAGTTAAAAGGGCAGGTGATGTCTGTAATGTATCGATGCCGAGCAAAAAATCGAGAGTGGGTCTGGTTACGAACATCCGCTTTCGCCTTCCTCAATCCTTACACCGACGACGTTGAGTACATCGTTTGCACGAATACATCTGCCAAGTAAGTTTAGGTCTCCGTTGGGTTTAAACTTCCACCTCTCTCAGTTTTTAGCAGAAAGATTATTAAATTAATAATGCAGTCAGTCAACAGTCAAAATATATTTATAAAAGTCGATTAGATATGAACGTGGTTCATAATTCTTTTCCAGCTACTACTGGATCCCTAATTGAGTAGACGATGAGATAATCAGTAATGTATGCTATGCATAGGCGATTAATTTGATAAAAACGCAGATGAAAAGTCATTAAGCTTGAAATATAAAAAGGGTTCGATGAAGAATACGAGCATCTAAACAAACCGAAAAAATTATGATGCATGACATCCTTATCTTACCAGTTCTTATCAGTAAGTCTTCTAAATAAAGCTTTATGATGTGCTAGTTCTAGTTTCTTCCTGGTGTATTAAATAGCTTATGGGCACGGTATAAAGGAAAACATCATGAACATGCAAACAAAGCTGCACTATGGGGTAGATGATTAGCATATCGTTCCGTATAAACCTGCATAGCTGGGTTTGTTAGCATAAATAATATTAAATGAGAAAATTCGAAATTATTCAAGAGTAAAAATCAGAAGTTTCGTTAAAATAGAATTTCTGTGGGCTAGGGTTGTTTCTACTTAACTGAAGCAAGCTTCTTTTCGACTGTCAAAGAATTGATTTGTTGCTCATGTAATCTCATTAATTGTGTTTGTTTTGATGCGAGATAGAATTTATGTTTCTGTCAATTACAGAGCTCTTCAGCATTCTCACGACGGATCTGCTGGGACTGGTGAGAATAACAACCCGGGTGACCATTCGGTGACACCAGCGTTTGGAGCTCAGCCAGGGTTAGATTATTCCATGCAACGCTCACCCAGAGATGCCCTGTATCCACCACATATGGTTTCATCGCATATTCAAAGTAATTTTATGCAATTTATTACTGTCTCCATTGAAAATTTAGTTTTAGTGTTAAACACACTGCATTCTAAATCGAACTGCATGTTTGATTCAACAGTAAATATACTGGGTAGCTCGCCATTATTACTGCTCGTTTATTAAACCACAAAAAGATTTTTTTCTTCTTCATTAGCGTTTAGTGAACTTTTGGAGTTGCATTTAATAATACTGTAATACTAATACTGTTGAATGTCATGTGGAAAACGAGCCACCTAAATTTTGCAGTCGTGGTAAACGTGTATTTCACTGATTGATTTTTTAAAAGTAAATTAACTTATTTATTTGTAAAAAATCTCACGTCATATTTCAACCAGCTCTCTGTCATGCTTCACTTTGTTTCTGAATACATACAAAAGAGTATTTCTTGTAGGAATATGTAAAAGTCTCCACTTAATTTCGGGAGTCGCATTCATAGCCATCTTTCTTTACAGAAATGTCCATTTCGATAGCGAACTATTCCAGCTTGCAGTTTATAATTTATTAAATAAGGGTTTAACTTTCAATAAAAACAGGTACACGAACAGGTAGCGCAAGCAGTTACAGTAATTATGAGGGTCAAAGTAGCTCACCGATAAGTTATAACTCACCCGCTCAGCCAGCGTCAAACGCAACAGGATCAACAGAGTCCCCTGGTAGTGTTTTAAATCGCATAACCACCAAAGCCAACACAAGCCCTACACCCGGACAAGTGGCTTGGAGTCAAACATCTCAACAGCATTTAAGACAAGTATGCCTTCTTTCAACTAATTTATACTGAATAGCATTAATTATATTTGCTTACAAATGTTAAAAGTAGGGGTCCCGAGTCAACATCCCTTGCCTTTTCCCTCATGCTTATTATTACAATTCACTGGCTTATTTCATTTCTGCCTTGGACGTTGGTTATGTTATAAATAGTAATTAAGGATGGAAGAAAGGTTGTAATTTGACTTCAGTTGATAATAAATATTAAATATTCTCATTTGTGGGATGTTTAAGGTTATGGCTACTATGAATGAATTGGTATTCAACGCTCACACTACTACTACTGCCAAACAATTTTAACATTTAAATGGAATTTTAAATAAATTACGCTAAACCCTAAAGTGGGTGATCCACGGATCTGCAAATGTTCTACCCTAGTCATTTATAACTAAACTTACCATTACGATTTTATTGTACGAGATTTTTACGAGTATGACTTTTGGTTTGTGCTAGAATTTTTAATTATTCTCTTTACAGTAAACGGCTCCGTGATTTTAAAGTAGTAGGCATGTACCAATCTTTGTACATGGCAGTTACCCATTAGAAATAAAATTGCATCGTGTCAGGTTTTGCCGTAGGGCAGACTTTGAGAAAGATAAAAGGCAACTTTATTTGGTATATGATATTTCTAAAGTTGTGGTTATGAGCTTAATGCAAAGTTCGAAAAAAAACTGGTGGAGTCTGTGGTGTAATCGTTAATTTTCTGCGGTTTCGCTACTCTTCTACCTTTTCTTAAAAATGAAATTACTACCCTGCTTAAACCTTTCTGATTTGAAACCATTTGAGATCATTTTGTTCGTGTTCCTCCACAATTCCTAATGATAGTGGGATCCTCTAATCACCATGTCCTAATTTTTTACCTCAATTAAGATAGAACCTTATTTGTAACCCTATTCTCTTTCAGTCGGGAACGGAAGGTTACCAGCAGTACAATCAAATGAGCCCCTCGAGGTCACCCAGTGGTCCAACCTATACACAACTGAGCACCGGATCTGGTAGACCTACTAGTGGCGTCAGTGCACCCCCTCAGGGCAACTCATATCATCCACCCCCTTCTTCAGCTCAAGGTATTTGGAGCAGATGATTTTATAACAATACTAGACTCTCTATGGGTTAGCCATCTAAGTCTTATTAATTAGGATGATGATCTTAAATCTTTGGGATGACTTAATTAGGATTTGGTTTCTGCATTTCGGATTCTAGTAATTAAAGATATTTGGTAAATTACAGGAATGTGGCAGTGGCAGAATCCAGGTGCAGCTCCAGATGGAAGTGCAACTTCTGCTTCTAATCAAGTAGTGGTCCAGCCTGCAGGTCCAACAGGACATCCACAAGGGACCGGTGAACTGCAGGACATGCTGCAAATGCTAGATCCGCACACTGGCGCAGCTCCCTTCGAAGATCTAAACATGTTTAATACGAACTTTGAATAACTGAATTTTTAGAGAAATTGTAATTAAGCTAATGACAGAGCGACCGCTTTTCCCGTAAAGCTCCTTTGTATTCATTTAAGTGAAAGCAAATAAAGGGTGGAAAGTTGATTAGATTGGAGACTATATATAACTTGCATAGTTGTGTAGATGTCAGATGTACTGTAATATGTATGGAGAAATGTTTTCATTGATGCTTTTTTAACGTGTGCAATGCTGTTGTAAAATTAAAATATTTTATTCTTGTACTTCAATCAGTTAAGTAATAAGCCTGTAAAATTAATTTGATCTGTTGCAGATTTAGATTATTGAGTCTTTGTTAACGTCCATTCATCGTCTCTAACTATGATTTCGATCTTAATAATGTGGAGTTATTTCTATCAAATTCTCTCCAAAGGTGTCGGGTTTTATAGAATGTTGCCAGTTTTTATTAATATGAACAGAACCGGTTGCAGTAAATAGCTCGCAAAGGCAGACGTGTTACTGGTTTATTGCATTGTATTAAACATTTTGCGTGCTTCATTATAACCCCGAATAATTGGTAGGCTTTCTCCAGCAAGTACATGTTTGCTTTACTTGTACTTGTATTATTTAAATGCCATACTACATGATTAGAAGATTATTTTAGAACATATCACATCGATGCGAAATTTTGGAGCATTAGAATGTAAGATTACACAGATGTAAATAAATTTGATTCTAACGTTAAAGGTGAGATTTAGCAATGCTAACTGAAATTTTGGTAGCAGAAAACGCAACTGTTTTTACAATGAAGTCCAACTTAAACAAATAATATCGACCTGCATACGTCATATCACATAAGAAGATAATCCATCATCAATTTCTGGTCACCGATTTAAAAAATCCAACATATCCTTTTTCCGTTAGCACTATAGTCTACGTAGACCTTTGTAATGTAAACAGTGTGTAGTAATTTTTAAATGTATTGTATCTTGGGAAATTGTAATTGCAATTGAAATAGCTTAGGTTAGGATACATTTTAAAACTTTGTAATGATTGCCGTCGCCGCTGTAAAATGTCGTTGTGAATTATTTATGTTTATATGCGCTATTTGAAGCTATTTATAGATAAATGTACGCTAAAAACTTGCCAACTGCAGTGTAATAAATTATAATACCGAAACCGAATAATCCTAAGACACATATTCAATCCACTTGCCTGTGTATTTCTCGTAACTTATCAATCAATCTTTACTTCTCCACAACTTCTGTTTAATAAACCGTTCGTCATTTCTATGACTAATGCATTCAGAATGGTAATGACGATTTAGTCAGTGCAATAGGTTACACACACTGGAGCATGCTTCTACGTACAGATTCCATTGAAGTCCAGACGTTGTAGTAGTAGTAGTAGGGTTAATTGTCTATTCATGAAAACAGATAGGTTCGAAGCTCAAAGAACTTCCTTAAGTCAATTATTTATAATTGGGTATTGGATTGTAGGTGATCAACTATACCTAAGAAAACTAAACAATTCTACTAACTACGCACTTATCGGATTGCCTTATCTTTCACCTTATTAAGCCAACCGAACCGTAAGGTAAGCAGTCGGAAAGATCGTCGAGCTAAGCAAGCAGACTTGGCAATAGAATAGGACATACACATTGACGACTGAGCATTTGGATTTTATTCAGTGGTTCCTTCATTGCGATCGTTTCCATTTATCGTTATTTTACACCTTAAATTGCACTTGATCAAATATGAAGAAAATGTTAAGTTTAAATGTGCTGCTGTTAGTTCAAAGTTTAATAGTGCTTTCAGCATTTACCTTGCTTTTGTTTTGCTTAGTAGACAATGAGTCGAGCATGTGAACATATAAGATCTAATTGAGCCGAGGTTATATATTGTTTTTAAAACTGCACTCAGCATTATGGCAGGCGTAAAATTATAAAGCTATTTACCCATTTCGTTAAGGGAACTATTTGTAGGGAAATCTCTGTTCGTCTATACTCGTTTCATTTAAACATGCTTCCTTGAATTCACTATGTAGAGACAATTTGGTAATGTTAGAGATAGCTGCGAGTAGTATGGGATTCGTGATTATTATTTATATTATGGCAATTATAATTGAATTGTGTACAAATTCATTTTAAAAGTTCTTTGAAGATTGGTTTGCTGTGGTGCTTTATATGTCTGCTTTATTCAACAGAGAAAAGCATTTCCTACTAAGTCATTTAGCTACATTAAGCTAGGCATCATTCTGAAAGTAATTGGAAGCCCCATCCAAGTACATAATATCTAATCAACTAAATGACTAAACACCATTCAATGATCATCACGAACACGAAGTATTCGGCCTTTTTGACCCGAACATGCAACTAACGAACATAGTATAAGACCATTGGATCGTTAGTTGGTTATTTGAGTTTGAGTCCATGAAATTAAAAGGAAGAAGTCTTTGATCGTTTTCTTACATCCCATATCCCAATTATAGAGCCGTAATAATTTCAGATTTAAGATCTTAGGAAGTTAGAATTGAAACCCAATATATTAAACTGCCCCAACCTCAATTTAAGCCTAATTTTATATTAAATCTCATAATTATAAGCAAACTCAGCAGTAGCTGTGGTCTGGTCGTCTCAAATTTCAAAGTACAATCGCGAGAGCCCAATCCTTCTAATTTCTTAAATATGTCCAGAAAGAAATAAGTTGATTTGCAACAATGCAAGGCAACGCCAACGATTATGCAGTAAAACTTTTTCCCAGAGTTGTCGACGTCTGCTTTTTTAATACAAACGAGCGAATAAGGACATCCAGTCAAAAGATAAGTAAGTACATGGATTAAATCGCTAAAAGTTTATTATGTCGCTCGTAAAGAATTTGCTGGAAAGTAAGTAATATGCATGCGTTCGTGCATGCATGCATGAGAGAACACACAAGTAGAACCTCTTTCTCTCTCTGAAAGGAAAGAGAGTTTCAAGTGCTCTTTTACACAAAACCAGTATGCAATATGGAAAAAGTCACTTGTTAATAGGAGTTTGTTCTATTTGGTCGGTTCTCGGTTATGGTTGGCATTTCAATGGTGGTGGTATGATAGGTAGGCTTTTAGTAACTAAACTAAACTTTATTACACATCAACCACGGTCCTTGAATATTAAAAACATCCGTCTGCGCTTCTAGCTATTATGTACTCTTAAGTTAAATGAATATTTTGATGGTGTTTGAATAGGATGAGCGTATTTGTAGCAGACCTGACACTAAATTGTGAACCTCGAGTCATCTCTCTGATCAAATTTTATACCATTATTATTATTATTATCACAGTTTATCTTTGTGCTTTCAAAACTTGAGGGATTTAAGAGGTTATCTCATCTTTTGAAGCTTTAGGTAGGTTGAAGTCCTTCCACTTTTGATTTGATATGCATGTCTGCGTCTTAATAGCTAGAGCATGTTTACTGTACGTTTCTCTCAGTCCTTCATGTACACAAAGTACACATCAATAAGCTAGCAAACTTCTTTTGACTTCGGGAGTAAGTAATAAAGTTAATTAAACCTTTGCGCATCGTAATGTTCTGTCGTGTACGTATGTTGTAAGCGGATACTCATCTGTTTATTATTCTGCGAGTGTTGGCAGATTATAGGATTTAATTTAATGCCACAGGAGATTTTACCAGGTTTTATTAGAATACAGTACAGTTGCCCAGCTTGTTTGTTATAATAGCCTAGCTTTCCAGTTGAAACAGATTAAAGTCCGTCTCATTGATTTTAGGGCCCATGCCCGAAAAGTACCATATCACTTATCCGACTATCCTGGTCGATTACCAAATATCCTTTTTTATGGACTGTTAGATTTCCTGGCTGTATTTGATGTTGAATTATGCATGTGAGAGTTAGATGATATTAAAGTTTCCATTTGTTGCTAACCTCCAGCAGAGAAGAGAAGTAATAACCTTTGTGCTTTCTTTGATTTGAGAAGAAGTGCAAATAACACGAGGGTCGTTTACAAAAAAGGTTGAATCATTTAGCCTGTCATGTCAACTTTTTATTTAACTATACTGACTGGAGGAACAGGCTGGAAACACGATTCTTATATCAATCTAGTCTCGAATCGGTTATTAAATTCATTTATCTCTATTTCTATTGCAAAAAAGTTACCCATCGACTCCTCATTGTGGATGAGAAAAAGGCCAGAGCCAAGGGAGTTTGAACTGAAGAAGCCTGATAGTTTGGTCGACCCTTACCCATAGTTAAAGTCATGTACAGGCAGATAGAATGATACTCACATAAGATAAAATAATATAATCTTATGTTACGTTACTTTAATCTAACAAGCTTTAGTGTAGATGATCCTATCTTCGGTGTAGTTTCTATTGTTTCGTCCTATAGAAAAACTTGCCGACAGTTTATTCAATGAAGTGTTCACTCTTTGTAAGTGGTACATTGGGCAAGGAAGGAGTATGTAAAATTTAAATCATGTCGCTTTGTATTTTTATCTCAATAAAGTACATTAAGGGGGCATGAAACCATTTGAAAGTGAACAAGGGAGCTTGGCTATCTGACTAAACTTTTAAGTTGAAGACTTGGTACGTTTTTTGGTTTACAGAACCCGAAATGGATGCTGAATCGTAACATAATCTAAAATCTCTATACAGGAAAAAAGGCTTGAACATGCACGTATAATTAAGATAAAGGATTAAGTATGAAACAATACTGTTAGTGACTTTTGATTTACATTAGAGTGAAGCATATGACAGGTTTATATTATATGGTCTCGTCGAAATAGTGAGTTTAAAGTTTAACCTTTAGCCATACGTGTGTATTTGCATGGAGTAAAAAATAAAATGGAAGGCCTGTCAATTGTATGCTGTTGCATTACTTTACAAGCAAAATGGACACAATAGTTCACACAAAATAATTATATTAATAAATAAATACATTCCAACACAGTTTATTGGTCTTTGAAGTAAATATGGAATGGGTTTAGAAGCTGCTTTACTCTACAGTCACACGAAATACTTAACAACCCACTTATACAAGAGGGCAATTTGTAGGAATTTTCTTACGTACACAGACATGCATGCAAATTTGGCCACACACATAATCAAAACAACTAAACTAGCTATTTTACAGGCAAATGCTGTACTTAGGTGACAGAACATAACATGCATCAGAGAAATAAAATATATTTGTTTGTTCTACTCCTGAGTAGGCAGAACAGGATTGAGTTCCGTCAACCATGCCGTGGTAGGATTTTATTTACCTCTTGCCTTATAAGCCATATTGCCTAAATGCTAAAGTTCCCTGTGCGCTTTGTTATTTGCTATCGTTGTTGAATCTATGTAGGACTGATGGGTGAGCTAATAAGTAAGATGATGAACTGGCTGACATGTTATCCATGAGGATGATGCTATTCTATTCTGGTGGAAAGCCGTAGCCAGTGAATGATGCAAGTTGTCTATTCTGTAAGAGGAAATTTGCTTACAATGAACACAAAGAAGTCAAAGGATGACATGGGACTATTTGGGATTCACATTTGTCATTATCTCATCAGAAGAGAGTGGAGTGTAGTCATAGTCAGTGAATGGATAGATAAATTTAACTCAGTAGCTTGGTCACTTGTATTTGCCAAAGTGTGGTCTGGTCTTTTCAGATCATTTCGGGTTTCAGTAAGAGAGTGTCAATAATGATTCTGTGCGTCTACTTCGTACTTGCTAATAACAAACGGCTTATGCAGAGGAACAAGTACAAGCTGAACAGTAAGTCGGCTACTTGGTGCAAAAAGTGAAGATGTTACTCTTTAATAATCGGTAGATTAACAGGCAAACTGCAGTTGCTATCCTCTAGCTTCCTAACTATTGCGAATAATGTTTTGTATTCCACAGGCAAGTAGTAACCTTAGATGGTAATTCACTCATGTTGTCTATCATCATTGCATTATAGTGAATGCCGGTACGTTTCTCCCTGTGCTTATTCTTGATGATAATCACTTTAATCACACAAACGCAAACTCATCATCGTTCCTTTTCAAACCTCTTTGTGAAGACGAGGGACAGAAAATTATAATGATAATAATTGTATAATGAATGATAGTAAACTATTAGCCTGTCGGTCTGCCAAAGCTGAACTTATTCAATTGAAAACAATGCTACAACCATGCGTCTATCAATTTAGCTATGCTATGAGTATGCAGATAATAATGTGAGCAGATAACTCTCATAACTACACACGACAGGCATGTGTAAAATAAATTACAATCCCAGCGCAGTTTTACACCAACTAAACTTTAGGGAAACTTAAACTGACGATAGATAGGCATGGGACGAAGTGGTAGCTTTTAGTTTAACAGCGGAAAGCAGCAACTACAGTCACAGTAATTGGTGTTAGGTTTTATTATTTTTCAGTAATTTTATGTTAATATTTCTACTATTCTGTAAGAGTAACAAGCATAAATGTTAGCTGTGAAGTTGTAGCTTTACAAGTACTTCTGTTTCTTTATGATGTACTGCATACTTCTTGTGTACATACACGCATTGCTTTTTTGTCTGGTGGATTAAGGAAATAAGGGTTGCAGCTAGCGAAACATTGAGTTAATTTAAATATAAGAATAAAAGAAGAGTAACTTTTCTCTTAAGCAAGCGTTTTCGAGTATTCTTATTGTTGTAAATTCGACATCTAGAAGATGCGAATTCAGTTTAGTCGGTTCTTTGCATGTAAGGGTCAAATCCGTAGTATAAGTAATACGATTATTATTATTCCTTTCTGAACTTGTAATAGTACCCTCCTACTACATTAAAAATGAGATGCTGCATTTATGAATATTTTAAGGATTCTTTACAATACAATAGCTAGCGCACATGCATGTGTGGAAGGTATTTTAGTTTTAGAGACAGCGAACAGATCAGTTTACTACTCCTTATTTTTCCATACTAAAATCTCGTTCACGTTTTTTTACTGAACGGACGTGGCCTGTATGGCCATTTGCTATAGCCAACCAGTAGTAGTGGACTGACTTGAGTGCAAAAATATTTTATTATTATTATTTCAAGGAGGTTGGTTTGTTAGATACTTACAGAAACCGGTCAGATTCATCTTAATTTTTACTTTACCCACATATTATGAGCTCATATTTCGTGCCTATCCTTATCGAAGACTAGCGAACCCCAAGGATTTACAAATGCTGAGTTACTGCCTGACGTTTCGTGGAGTATTTGATTGTTTTCTCTACAGGCAGCCAAGCAGGGATTCATTAGGGCTATTTTTTGTTATAAAGATGAAAAAAGCTAATGATTCGTTCTTATCTTAATCCCTTTAATTTATACAGGTTTCTTTTACTTGGCATTTCAGAAATTAGTTTTCTAGCAGTAAATTGATATCGTATTCCGTCATCATTATTATAATAGGGTTGAACCATTATGTTTTTATTATTATCACTGTAATGTGAAGCCAAAGAGGTAATTTGAGGCAATATAATTTACATAACCATTAATAATCAGATCGTCATGTGATTCAAAAATACAGTACTTTGTATTCACTACACTATGAGCTTCTTGTGGACGCAGCTATCAAATAGAAGTAAAACAGTTGAGATCAGAGTAATCACACATTAGGCTGACTAAAGTGATTGCAGTCGTTGTCAATCAATTAGTTGCTATCATGAAAAAGAAGCCCATCAACAAAGTAGCTGATTTAATTTTTTTTATAGAGAACGACAGCCAATTAATTTTTGCAGATCCTGCCAGTAGTAACCAGTATTAATGTTATTAAGATATTTTGCTTGTAACTTGTGAGTCCAATATAGCTAATTCATGCTTCTACATCAGTGCATAGAGAATTCAAGAAGTGTATTTATTTTTATGTAGTAGTTATTTTGTTCCTTGAGTTTGAGTGAATTGCTATGCTATGTCGTTAGTCTTTGAGTAATATCCGATTACTTTTTATGGCCGTGACACTAATGATAATTTTGAAATGCTTATAGAATTAAATATCACGCTGGCTATGTAGCATTTTACAAAGTAATTTGCACAGAAATTATGTTAAGGATGTGTAATATTAAGAGTAAGACAAATTTGTCTGAATCGCAGTTTATTGTAGTCATAGGCATAGCTTAAAAGCCGTTAAGCTTAGTAATTTAAGCCATGTCCAGTGGAAATATTCATTATTAATTTTAATTCGTTTCCATTTGCTGAACCATTGGTCTGTGGCAAATCTATTGTTATTTATTAACTACATTAAATCCAATGTAAAGTTTTCAACTTCTCTATTGTCATTCCAAGTATTCTTACAGTCTTTGCACGCCGTTTATAACCGCCCGTGGGTTACATATTACAATATGCAATTCATTACTTCATGGCGGTTGATTTCTAATGATCATAATTACTTTAGTAAGTAGTTTACAGCTTGATACCAGCCATCCATCCTTTTTTACAATTTCTCTAAAGATTATAATGGATTTACGCTGCCATTTTTTTGGAAGCTTAGTCATACTTGCTTTCAACTCCAAGTCCAATAAAGTACCATGACTTTAGCCATACAGATAATCATTAAGGATGTATAGTGAAATAGATCTAACGTACTGCCGAGCCAAGGGAAATAAAAAATTATGTACAAGCTTATAATGTATAACCTGCTTTTAAAATTAAAATAGGTGGAATAATATTGTCAATCTCAAAGAATTTAAAACCCTAACAAGGAAATGGTACGCTAAAGATAAAGAATAGTAATAAGGCTTTATTATCTCCATTATTTTCTTCTCTGGTAAATATTAGACATTTTCGACGAAGGTGAGGGATTAAATTGAACTTTTTTTTACTATCTACTGGATAAATGGAAAGGTGTTATCGGCTCATAGGTAGGAAAGGAGGGCAAGGCAATGCGTCCATGCATCTACCACAGGAAGAGTTCATGCAGAGATGTTATACTAGCTAAATAAAACACAGGCAGTAAATTGGAAATCAGAAGCCTCCACGCCTGGGTTTGTTTGACCATAAAACTTCTCTCCTAGTTAAGACATAAGCGGTTAAGAGTAAGAGGAAGGAGGTAAAAAAAATTGCATGCAAAATGATGAACAGTCACTCAATGTGAAGACATGTAAAAATATAAAAGCCGCCTAGTTTCGTTCACAAGTCGTTATATATCCATCTTTTCGTGATGGAGTAACTTTGACTCTACTATCATGTTTTGTGTAACAAGGTAATCATAATCAGTGGCTTTAATCCAACCGGATAGTAATAAGGTTGCTTTATAAGAATACATCCTTCAATGATCAAAAAAAGCGATTTATTAGGCCTACACTCTATCCCGTTTATAATAGTTAGGACAAGTTCAGCCAGGATAGAGAAACAAGTTAACTCGATAGACAAAAAGTATGCATGTATTAGACTCAGATGGAGAGTTAAGAGGTGAATAGTGAATCAGCCCAGAAGAAAAGAAAATCCTCTTTAGATTCGTTCACAGTGAACCTAGCATCCTTCCTAACTTCGTCCGTAATGGTTGGTTGGTTTGGTTGTCAGTTGATGGTAAGAAAAACGATACCTGATTTTATATAAAACTGGGTACTGTGGGTACTGGTACTGTATTGACTATGCATATGCTGGATGGATTTGAAAAAATATACTGACTCCAGCTCAGCAAAGGGTGAAGAATAAAAGATAAATGGAGGCATAAGAAAGATATTTAGTGAACACATTTTTTACTGTTTCTTATACGATAAAATTTTCTTTAAGTGGTTTGAATCGACTGCGGATCTGCACAGACAGGCAGTAGGATTAACTTTTTAGGAAGGCAAAGAAAGGACTACTGACTGCCAACCACGGACTTAGAGCAGTAGTAATGGACTCTTTTACTTTTTAGTTAACTTCTTAAGCCCAAGTTGCCAAAAAGATCTTAGCATTTCGGCTGTTTGGCTCGGATGGTTGGTTCAACTCTACGTGTCTCTAACTAAACCCACTCGATTTTCGCCAAGAAAAATCCTAGCACTTAAACTCATCATAAATATTCACCCACCTAGCTCTCTCTTTACTAGTTCGGTACTTATTGTTCTCTCGACTTCTTACTGCTGGGCCCATTTATTTTCCATCCTACTCCCCGTAACTACAACAAAGGGCTTACAGTACGAGACCTATGTCGGAGGTAATAATAACAATAGTAATCTTCTATACTATTACACAACAACCTAAAGAGAAACCCAAACTGGTTGTGTGCTGAGATAAAGTGCAACATTCAAAGTCATGCTAGCTGAGGCAATAAACATAAAACTAACGTAGGCACAAAATGGGTAATGCAGCATTAAGTATGGTATGGATGGCTGAATTGTTTCTTCTCCAGAATTACTAAAGCTTGATCACATCACAGCACAATATACTGAACAACAAATGAAAGGGTCTAAAGCGGTAGGCTGCCGACCATGGAGGAATCATGATCATGATAGAGACGCAATTGAATGAAAAAAAAACGGGCAAAAAATTCCCTGCATTCTTCTTTTCACTGAGTCTGCAAGAATAATGAATAAAGCTGTAGATTTTTTTTTAAATATACGAGAATTCCACTTTACTTTACTTACAAGGCATATTGAATTATAGATCGATTCGTTGGATGGTAGAAAGGAAATATATGAATAGAAGTGGAAACATTTGGGAAACTTTTGTGTATTTTGACTGGATGTGCATAACTCTGGGATTTTTCAAATAGCAGGAAATAAACAAGCACATGTAGTAAGAAATAACAGCAACCTTTAGAAATAGCTTGGAGGATATCAGGTTCGAAGATTGAAAGTGAACTGAAGTTTTCAATTTAGTGGTGGATGCTAATTCTGATGCAGAGAGACTAAAGACTTTTATATCAAACGAAACATACCAACCAATAACAATGATATTATTGTTTCCCATCGAGCGTACCCAGGTAACATTTGTTTCTACCTGAAGTTTGAGCTATCTGTGTTTTGTACTTAACTTTCAATTCGGTTCGGAAGCCTTTCAACTGAAGGTTTTAGTAAATGGAGGAATGAACAAAAACAAATTCCATATTGGTCTCAAAAGGAATGAAGAACATCCAATTTTATCCTGCATTTTCCTATTCTGACTCCTGGAAATCGAGCCATTTCTCTTCTATGTAGAGTTTAGCTTACTCCCTCTTCATGTGCATGGATTCTATAAAAATGTCTCCATTGACGCAAGCCGCAGTTCTGTTTTTTTATGAACTGTCGCCTAGCTTAAATTAGCAACTTGTGGTAACTACAGTTAGCTATTACTGCTCGTATTAAAATTTTTGCGGTAGTGATATGGCTTAGACTTTATATTTCCTAGTAAAGCACCTCCAAACGAGCTGCATAGTATGAGTTGCTGAGAAAGATTTGCATAGTTCTTCTAAGTCGTTCCGCTCTTTAGCTACTTTCAAGCTGAAACAATGGTACAAAAAATCTTGGAGCCTTGTGTCTCGAAAAAATAACACGTATGATAAACTGAAGTGGAAAGTACTATTTGCTTCTTCAATAAAACACGACGATACAGGTATTTTGAAATTATAGATATAATAGTGCTAACCAAGAATTGTTTTAGAATAGGAGCAGTGTCTATTTGTGTTGGTACTAAGCATAAAAGATTAAATAATGTCAACAATCAAATGACATCTCACCTTCCTAAAAGTCACTAGTACAAGATAAAAGCCTCTCTTTTAAAGGAGTTAAATCTTATTCAAAATCTTTGGGTTGCTAGCTGATCTGCTACAATAGCAGTGTACTCATTGCTGGACTGGAAGGCATAAAAGGATAAAAATTGGATAAAAAGAAAAATGTCCTCATAATCTAAAAAGGACTTGACTACCGAGATACGATATTTATTTACCTTCTATTGAAGCATTATTCTCCCCTTCCTTCTCTAGCCTACCCTAACCCTACTCTAGCTGCAAAGCCGTTTCAGACTTTGAACAATAGACAGTGTACAGAAGGAGTCGTAAGTATATACACTTACCTTAACACTACAACCCGATGAGTGGATACATAAAAATTCAATAAAAATACAATACAAAAAATATTTTTATCCTTTGTACTTTGTAGCAAGAATTATAGAGGGTATTTACATAAACTCCTTATATACCCTGTTTTTGTCTATAGATAATAGCTGATTTACAAGAAGAGTATTGCAATGAGAATTGGAGCTAATGGCTATTAGTCTGGAGCATAGGTAGTTGTCGCAATAAGTAGAAGCCGAAGTTAACTTGAGATGAAAATGACTTGTTCAGTCTCTGCTAACCGAGCAGTATCATTCAATTCACTGCTCTAGAGGAAGCTGTAGTCGATTACTAGGTGAAAGCTAGTCCAACCAGCGAACGCTGTTTTTACCGCACCCTTTCCCCCAAACTGTGGCAATAATACCTGCACAACCAAGACCATATCATTCAACGACAGCAGAAGAGGCTTCCATGCATTGTAATAGTATAAAGAATAATATGTATTATGTTACCATCCTTCTGTGTACTATGGGCGATGTATATTGAATTGCCGAAGTATTGGATAAATAGCTCCTTTTGACTTGTTGGCTCTTGTTCAATCCTAGTCCCAGCAGATATGGAATTACTTTTCTAATCTACTGGCTCTTTAATCTTGTAAGAAGAACCATGCTTTCCTCTTATAGCTCATTCCAAACTCATTTCCCCAGTGTTAATGTCACTATTACATACCTAAATAAGAGGTGAAACTTTTACACAGAGGAAGTGATGGCCATACGTTATTAAATTGGCTTTTACTTTACGTTTATTCTCTTATACTTACGAAGGTAGATTTTGCCAATTTTGTGGTCTAAATTGTTATAAGAAGAAGTAACTGTAACACCTACAAGCAAAGTTGAACATGCTATAGATGATCGCTTTGGATTCTATTGCACGCAGTAGGTGATATTGATACTATTGAAGAGACATCTGTAATTACAACTAATACTGTTTCATAATCATATGGGACTACTATGATTATGTGATACTTTTACAATACAATCACCTTAATGTTTTGACTGAAGTATCTTTGAACCATTTGTTGTTTGTTGTCTGACTACAATCAAACATGCTTCAGCTTATGCAGAGGGACTGATGAACTGCTAAATGTTTCAGTTATTTGCACAGAATATCGCAGCTTGATTAGGTATCATTATAATTTAATTTTATCGCGTAGATTGCATCAAATTACAACGGGATTTCACTTTGCAGAAAGTATGAAGTATTTTGAACAGCCATCAGTCCGAACTCATTTTCGGTTCCTAAATGATATTTCGTACCTTGACATGCAAATCGCTACACTAAGGGATAACCTTTAGTGATGAATTTTCATTCCTCTTTGAGGTTGAATTAATATTCAACTTGTTCGCTAAAGGAGCAGGAGGAGGAGTTGGTCGCGTTCTTGGATTGAATGTTAAGTGTAAGCTCGTAAGATATATCATTGTGCATATCTTCATGGTTGTTTAGATATATACGAGCAAATCCTCATGGCATAAAAATCTAAATGAAATGCTTCCGATTTATGCATGCCTTTGCTAGACATGATATTATCAAACGTTTTTACAAAAGTGTAGCATGAAGAAATGAAGCTAAAATAAACCGTTGTAGACGCACGTAACGAAAGGCTTGCAATGTTGTAATTGTTGTTGTTGTAGTAGTCATTGTCGCTGATTGTGGGTACCATTTGGCACTTCATCTACACTGCAGTCTCATTTTGCCCCATATATCCCCTCAAGGTCATTGTCGAGTTCGGTGGTACCATTTGTCACTAAAGTCTACTTTTGCCCAAACCACGCCCACTCAAGGTCATTGTCGAGGTCGGGGATATCATTTGGCGCTGGAGTTTCAGTTTACCCGAACCACCCCCCTGAAGAGTACAGTGAAGTTCTTGTCCTTTTGAAAATGAAGTCTCACAATGCCCCAATTTGACCTTTTCAAGGTCAAAACTTTTGACCTGAGCGCGATAAAGCTATAAAAACAACTGTTTTGAAATTTTCTAGTACATAGCTTTTGAACGACACCACATTTGATGGAGGTTGCTATTTAAAGTTTTTGTGACCTCTGACCGTTGACCTTGACGGGTCTGACCCACAAGGTCTATCTTCGAACTCAATCTAAGTTGGAACCTTAATAAAAGATATCCGAAAACGGAACTCAAAAAAGTTTAACTGTTCAAGAGTTAGAGCGCGGACGGACAGAGTGATCGGTCATTCACATACGAGGCATTGCCTGTCTTTCATAAAAGTGCGTTCAACTAATAAAAGAAAGTTGCATGATTTCTCTGAACTGAGATTGCTCAATAGAATCAACCAATTATTTACCTAAACTACACTACTAGCTGCTGCTGCACTCCGGTTTTCTAGTCGATTTTATGTTTTTCAACATTCCTGCATCTGTAAATGGTATTTTCATAGCTTCTAGCTGAAACTGAATGTGCTACTCTATTTTTATGTTAAGTGTTACGTTTATGATAATCCATTTAGGCAATTCCGTCAGACGCTAACTGACTAGCACCAACCATTTTTCTTAGCATTTTAGTGTTTAAATTATCTCCTCATTGTATCATTTAAATTAGCCCGTATCGATTGTAGCGAACAAATTATTAAATTAAAATACAGTATGAAGTAATGGTACTTCGTTAAATAGTTAAATGTGTAGCCCTATGTTAAGAATGTTCTTTAAGGCAAGGTTCTAGGCAAGTAAACTTTAAATATATTTGACTTCTTAAATCGAAACCGAATCAAAACTCAGATTTTGTTTGCAATTCTTGTCGTAAAAAACCGTAAAGTCATAGCTATATCATCAAAAAACAAGCAATAGTAGTTTACCATTCACATCACTTACTGCAACGAGATATATCATTTCTTGCATGTGTCTTCTGTCAAGAAAAACCTGGTAAACGTAGGCATATCTGCGGACTCTGTGTATACCATCACCCGTACTTAATACATCAGAAAAAGAAAGCAATAGAGCTGAAATCAAGACACTAAAGTAAACGCAAGACAGCCGCATCAGGCAGACGTAGAATGGAAAACAAAAAGAAAGAAAGACACCGCCAGAATCCGACCACCGCACCGACCATTGCTATTTACCTCTGCCTGCCATACTTCCTAACTTCCAACCAACCAACTTTATTATACAGTTGTAAAGTCTATTTTAGTAGTGCTTTGTGTATGGATATAGATGTAAGCCAAGCCAGCCCAAATTGATGGTGAAAGTCTTTTCAGCTTTCAAGGTGGCATTGTATTGAAAGCTTCAAACTCTCAAAACTCTCGTTCCCCTATTCATCATCCCACCCTCACTTTGCGCCACGACATAGTATTAATACTTCTGAGTGATTCTGGGACTTTTTTTCTTACAAGGGTCCTTCAGGTTTGCAGAGAATACCTAACTTAATAAATCCTAGCATAAAAGTCGTATATACTACTTTTACTACTATAAATGCAACCCTTGCAGTTAGCTGCTACAAGATCTTACTTTAATACAACTCTGTGCAGTAGTTGAAAGGAAGCTTTTTGTAGTTGTAGTGTTGACTGAGCTGAACATAACTTCCAAAGATGAACTCAATCTTCCATTATACCTACCATGAACTGCAACTCTGGAGAAAAGAGATAACTCAGAACATATTTATTTCAGTTTATCCCACCCATGAATTCGCTGCTTGCTCTCTGGTTTCTTGGCCATGTCATGGCTGCCTACTTTGTCTGTCTGAAAGTTAAGAACTAGAAAGAGAAAGCGGCCCTAAGTTTGCCTTCAGCGTTACAGTTTTTGTCATTGTTCCTTTATATTAAGGGTTTGTCAGAAAACAAATCTCACCCGACACGAAGAAGAAAATGCAAATGCAAAAGCAGTATAAAGAGAGATAGACGTAACTGGTAAATAAGGATGGAAGAAGAAGGGTGTTACCGGCGTACTGCTTGATAAATCATGACTATTATTACATGCTAAAATGTCTAGCTTAGCTAGGACCTAGGGGAATTCTGTTAGAAGCAATAATGTACGAGTATGTAAGTCAAGTAATTCGAGGAATATTTGTAAAAAGAATAAAAGAAATCTCGGAAGCGAAATTGAACGAGAGTATTCAAGTTATTTATCTTGTATATAAACCCGATAATAAGAACGAATACTCCATTCTAGTATCTCTTAGTGAGAGAGGTACATTAAGAGATATGAAGTAGACACTTGTGTTACTTTTTCATTCTGCTGTGGAGAAAACTTTTATGATAAGAGCTTGAGATGTGCATTGTAGTGTGGGGAAAGTCGATTTGCTCTTGCTTGCGGAAAACTCAACGTCTTTTGGAAAGTTGTTTCCTAGATTGACGTTCTGTATAAATGGTTAAATAAGGATACCAAAAAACGGGAAAAGTTTGCGCCTTCTGCTAAGATATAGCTTTCATGTAAAATACAACAAATTGTTGTGTGCAAGTCAACGAGATGTGGATAAGGTTTGAGTCAACGGTATTGTAGGTTACGACAACGATTGAGGTTTCTTTCATATTGTAGCTCGTTCACCCTTAACCCCGAATAATGTTGGTCTAACAACGGTTCATAAGGAATTTTGATCTTTTCTACTTTCATCTTGAAATCTACTAGGGCCACTGTTTGTACTCTATTGTTGTATTTTACCATTAGTTTAGAGAATGTTTATCTAAAGGCGTTTCTGTCGAGTTAGAAATGTTTTGATGTCAAACGAGACACTTATTTGAGCGTTAATACAGGATAATAATTTGCATTTATGTATCCGCAAATTATGCAAGAACGAAGTTGAAGTTAATTTTATTACTATAGTAAAGGACTTCTATAAGAATGTGGTGGCAGGAAGATACCGTATCTGCTTAAAAAGTTGCCCATTAGCTGAGCTAAACTTTTCCACAACTAAACCGCTAAAATAAAGATTACACCATTTTATCATAATCATAATACATTATTAGGTGCAGTTGAATGTGAATTTTTTGGGTAGAAGTTGGAGTTTTGCAGTACAGTATTATTTCAAATTGTAGATAGAGTTTGAAGGAAACGATGCCTAATCTTAACTTTTCCATTCTCCTAGTTCTCTTTTATTACCTAATATCCTGTATTTGTAAATTGTCCTCAGGCTCATACATTATGTAGGCACTGGAACTTGTTTGTGTGACTTGTAGTTTCTAGGCAAGGCAGGAGGGCCTTTTACTATTGCATCAATTGACTTTCATTTCAGTAATATCTACGCTAGATTTACATAGATTGAACAGGAAGAAAGCCAAACCGCTTTTGCAGAGCTTCTTACTAAAACATACTTTTGCATTCTCACTCTCCCCATTCCAACATCGTTCTCTGGAACATGAACACGGCAACTGGCAACAAAGTGTATATACAGCACATAATATAGAAAGAAAGATAAATTTTAGTATCCTTCATGTTATTGCTTACGAGTATAGCAAGTCTAAAGAGCTGGAAGATGGATAGTAGCAACATCTAATGGAATGAAGGACTGTTAAAGTCATAAGCCGGAACGAGTGAGACACATAGATCAATATTTCACCCATCAAATTTCCTATCTGAATCTGCGGTGAACCAAATGGTTGTTCGTTGTGGCATCAACCTCGCCATTACAACGTAATGGCATTTGGATCCTCATAAGTTTGCTACCAAAAACTACTGTTCCGATGTTTCCGTTGGTTCTTCTCAAAAAGCCATGAACAAACTGCAGTACTATGCTGCTACCTTTACTCTACAAAGATGAAAATTTAACTTTGTCAAAAGTATATCAGTAGTAGTGTTATCATCCGGTGTAATAACAAAGATATGTCTCATACACCTTTAATAGAATATGTATGGAATCGTGAGAGTGACTTTTTGCATGTCAACTTAACACATGCCTTTCCTTGCAAACCCAAAATTAATGTGCTGTCTTATACATTTACTTTTTGTACAGTTGTTCTGAAATAAAGAGCTTGGACAAAATAATGAACTGGTCTGTTTGTAACTTGGCGTAGAATGAACTAGGTATTATGAAGGGGATTATAAACGCTGATTCTATGTTGGTTGGTTGAATACAGATTGCTAGAGTTATTAGTACTTTGTGGACTATTTTCATCCCACACTTTCCATTTGACGATGTTTTGTTGCTTATAACTTAGACCTACTTATAATAGGGAAATACGTTTATATGGGTGTTGAGTTAATTGCCTGGATAAATTGGTTTACTGCGAAGTAAGCATGTAAGAAACAACACATAGGGAATTGCATAAGTACCATTTCAGGTTTGAAATACATTCTGACAAAACATGTGGAAGAAGTTCTGTCTGATGTAGGGATAAATGGATAAAGTAGCAACAAAATGAGTTAAATATACTGCTCCTTTATCGTTGACGATAATGATATGAATGATGACTAACTCGGTGGACTTGCTGCTTGTCATTCTCTCACATATTTATGACACTTAATATCACTGTCAAACCTTTTTATGTGACAGAGCCTCCCACAAAGAATCCCTTGCCATTTTGGATGCTAAACAGAACCGAAGGGCTGAAAAATATGATTATCTTGAATACTAACAAACCTTTCAGTAGAATTCAAGGCAGGTTGTCGTGTGTAGTTTATATAGAGGAATTTACATAAATTGTCTACCGAAACACCGTATACTCGAGAATTCTTCGTAAATGTATACAAAACGAAAGGAAAGAAATGTAGATAGATGCATGAAAAAAATACTTTTCAGCTCTAGTTCCCTCGTATTATGATCCTGCTATCGTATCGTGATTCCTCAAGACATGCATGTTTTTCAATTAACTTTTACTAGCTGTACGAACTGCATCGAGCACTAAAGTTCATGGCATCCGCCGCCGTCGCCTTTGAGCTGTTAGACATATCTGTGTAATGCTACTTAACAAAATAACTTGATAGGTAAAGGAAGAAATTTAGTGTCCAACTATTAACCGCAACCGCTGCTACCACGATCGTAGAAACCCTATACTAATACATAAAATTGTTTTCTCGAGGAAATTATGTATCGTTAAAAGATTGGGTGGTATATTTCCCTTTAAGTAGAGGGTAGAGAAGAGCATGAATAAAACTTGTTATTTATGCCTCTTCTCATTTTCCTTGCTGTAAATTGTAAAGCTAATTACAACAATCGTATTATATTTCCCAAAAGCAAAGCACCAACCATTGTTTATCTGTACATTCGCCTCTTTTATTTTGCAAATGCAGTTTGTTATTACTTGTAATTGTTTTGTTAGCAGTGATATTATGAGAATGAGAAAAACGGAGAGAGAGTTTAGTATTATGTCGTATAGCATTATTTTCACGTGGGTGTAAGACGACTTAGCTACGAAAAGAAACCATCATAATATAATATTAACTTGGTTGATAGTTGTAAGTTGTAGATGTATTTCATGAGAGCAAAAAGAGGGATCGTAAAAACTGGCTTGTTTTGGCTAGCAGGCAGAGAGCGAGTTAAAGTTAAATTACTTCATTTAACCATATACACACTCAAACTGTTTGCTCTTCGTGTCGATGTCGTTCATTATGGTGTTGTCTTTCTACATAGGATGAGATGGGATGAAAAGTACATCAGAGCAGCATATATAACTCACATTTGGCATTAACTCCTCTTAGTTTCACAAAAGCGACAAAAGTGTGTATTTAAATGCAGATTATTGTCAGCTTTGCAAGTTCAAAATATTGCTTGTTCATTTAGCAATACTTTATTAACAGGTTCAAGCCCGATGCAAATTAGGGATTACTTTGCCTAGCTGCTTTAAACGAGCATAGTTATATTCCAACTATTACCATTATGAAATATTACAATGGAGAGTGAAAGGGCTTGATTTTTATGCTTTTCAAAGCTAATCCCAAACGCTAATGATGATGATGTGGATGATGATGGCCGGGTGGCATGTGTAGCTTAAAGGTTAAAGTGGAAATGGAATGTGATTCCCGACCAAGTAGAACAAACTTTGTCAGCCGTGTGGGTAAACCCACACGAAGTGATTTCTCAGTCTTTTTGTGGTGACATGACTGCGACTGGGACTATCATCTCTTTTTATAAATTCAGTTTAGCTGGGCACTACAGAGAAGCCTAAGAAAAATATACTTTGAACAGAAACGTGACCCTACTTTATATTACCCTCGAATTCGTATTTGAACAGCACACTAGCTTCATTTCTGGCGCAGCCCTTCGTTAAACCTTTATTAAACCTCTGCTCTGCTTCTTTATATGTTATAGCTTGTTCTTATGCTAGAGCTTCAGGTCGTCCTGCTAAAAAAAATTCCCCATTCTCAAGAGCATAGACACTTATGACTTCTGAATTGGAAAGGAAGTAAGGTCGGTTATTGGTTGGTGTAGCAGTTTCAACAACTAACCAAAGACTTATATCTATGTAAAGATAGATGGATACATTTGGTACGGAACAAAGGCCCGTAGTGGCATTGAATGGCACGGCACAAGGGCAGCTGATGGTCTCATCGAAATAAAAATGAAGAAGGGGAGAACGAATACCATCTCATCGGCAGTAATAGAAAGGCGAATAGATCTACAAACTTCGACTACGACCACTAGACCACTGCAAAGGCAAGGGGTTTAGGGGCAAAATCCTGACTGGTCGATAGACACTTCACCAACAACGAATTTGAAATGACTAGGGCTGCTGAACGAATGCTCAACACACTGCATTAGCTGCATGATGTCTCATATATTGAGACTCGTATTCGTACTTTTACAGAGGGCTTGTCGTGCCTTAGCTTAGGTTTGATATAAATTGTACGGTCGGTATGGATGGTAAAGAATAATTTATGCTGGAGGTGTTCCAAATTCATCTGATTCTGCAGTAGCTCTGGGAAAAGATTTTACTTCGAGACAGGCAGGCAGACCAGGAAAGATTAGGTTGGTACTTTGCTTTAGTGGTGGAATGAAAGGATGTGCGGATGAAAAGTTTTTATATCTTTTCGTTCAGAAAATTACTTGCTTGTTTGCTGGATGCCAGTTGCCAGTGGTTGGAAAGTAAGGATCTACTCAACTACTTACTTAGTGATTATTAGGAGGTGAGAAGAGATCATTTTGAGTACACACCTACTACATGTGTCGGTCTATGATATCTTATATATGCCGTTGCAGGCAAGAGGATCATAAAAGATTTTTTTTACTTTGAAACGACAGACAAGCGTTAAGAGATCGAGGAGTTGGGTGGTATGGAGGTGCTAAATAATTTTGATGATGTGATATATGGTTAGGTTATTCGCTCCAATTTAACATTGCTATCTGGTATTTTATAGTTGTGATATGGGTGTGTTTGCTGTCATTTAATCCTTTGATATGGTTTCGAGAACAAATAAACCATATAATCTTGTGATTTAAAAAAAATCAATAATTCATTCATGTTTACAAATAAGCATTTCTTTTGACAAATGTACATAAGTAAAAACATTATTAACTGTGAGATGGCTCCTTAAGAAGTCGAGGTTATTTGAACATTTTACTTTACTTCAAATTAGTCATGTCAAATGACCTACCTGCTACTGCTGCTTACTTACCTCCGTCCCTAGTTGATGAAGGGTTACATAGCACGATTACTTATATACTTTAGGTAATTTTGTTGTAAGCTCATTCCTGAAGAGTTACCAACTTGAAAACTTTGAACGTTTGGAAGTAGGCAGTAATTTATTTCATACCCTACTGCTTACTACCTTTATATTATTTGTCCAACAATGTTCAGCGTTAACACTTTAAGCCACACATTTCTTATATAGCTCCATTTAAGCACCATTTACCCAATCGTCTGCTTTTGGTTTCTGGTTATCGCCCTGCATATCAAAGCTAAGTAATGCCGAAAGGCTGTAGAAACTCTACAAGCATGAGATTAAAATTAGGGATGATATATGGTCTTTACAATTCACAATACAGAACGGCGCGGTGGTATTATATTATTACGTAGTTCTTGGTCGTTGTCGTACAACTGGGATCCAGCTCGGTTAAACATCGTCATCTCATTATTGTACGAGAAGCATACCACATACTGGGCATAAAGTACCAGCCAACATTAATTTAATGTGTCTTTCTTTCACTCGCTGCATCAGCTCTCATCTCATCTCTAGCTTAAAGCTTAAGCACTGATTCAGGATCCCTGCCAGAGAGACTGTGAATCCAAAAAGTACATATCATACTATAGCCAAGAAACCTTTCTTGAACTGAAGTCTATTCCGTCTTTCAATACACTTTATTTACCAGTTTACTTTGCCATTAGAAATATAATGGGGATGAATAATGATACAATATCTATAACTTTTTAGTGTAAGAGCAAGAGTGGGATGTGATAAAAAAGCGAGAAAACGTTCCAAAAGCCGTGGTTATTTAGTCACAGCGCTAAATGTTTTTCTCACTTGGTTGGCGTTCCAAGCATGTAATAGGAAGGCACACAGTGAGACGAGACACTTTGAGATAATAGATGAGAGATGATAGTGTAGTACTAATAGCTCTGCAGCCTAAGCTTCATACACCTAATAGATGCAGCTCCATCCATCCAGTAATAATACGTGCCATTCTAAAGCTGTATCTCAAATCGTCTATCATTTATTTGGACTGTATAGTAAAGTAATCCTGCAAGCATTCAAAGTTTACATAAACTAGTGAATATTATTCCAGGCCGAAATGTTCTTGGCTAAGGACACAAGTGGTACAGAGCTTACTAAATTCTCGAGTGGTAATATAGTGTGATGGGGCTGTTGCTTTTCACTTAGTAAATATTACACTTTTAGTCAATATTGATATAAGAATATAATATGAGGATATGTCTAGGCTGAAAATGATCAGAAGGGAAAGGAACCAGTAAAGCAAAGGCTGGAGGCCAGATGAACCAAGTAAGAAAGCCAACCTCTTCTGTAACTATGAGATTAGGAAAATGGATGGATGGATGGAGAGTAATATGTTTCAGGGAGGCGACATAAGTGATCCTCAACCGAGCCATCATCATGCCGTTAAACGGATGTGGTAGTAAGGCAATGGAATTCTATGTTATGGCATGTGATGAGATTGCTTTTACAAGAATCTTACGTCTGCTAAAAGTGAAGTTAACTAGGCCACTGCAAAGATTAGATCAAAGTATTATGCTACCGTTGGCTTGAGATGTTCTGTCATAATAATACATTTCTTCAAATTTTTGAGAGCATATCAGGAAGAAATTACTTTATGAAATGAGATGGTTCAAAGTTCGAAAAGTATCGAGAATCAAGACTCATGCTGTGGATTGCCTCTACCCTCTAAACGATTTCACATTATGCAACGACTTAAGAACGACTAACTTGGATACTTAGGCTAAATTCTTCATTTTGGCAAGCGGCACTAGATTGGGCTGAAGAAAAAGAATGTCCATTTACATTGAATTTAGTGGTATGCTTAAATCACAAAGATCTACTGTTTTATTTTTAAGAGATGGATTAAACAGAGGACATGGTGTTATTGAGATACGGGGAAACGACAAAGGAAGCTTAGCATAAGCATATGCTGAACTGATGAGTTACAATGAGATTGGAAGAAGCGAGCAAATTATTTCGCATGAAAGATGCAAATATATTTATTTGCACTTGAAAAGTGGACTAACTTTACCAGGAAAGTCCCAAACTCACCCGTTTGCCTAGCATCCACCAACTATAAAAGCTGTGTTAGGTTGTCTTGTGCCCACAAATACTTTAGTTGAAGAGGTGTTAAGACAAGTTTAGTAGATTTTAACTTGAAAACCATGCAAAATATTTTCTTTCAATTCGTCATAGAACATTTTTCATGATTTCCAGTACGTAAAACGTATGAAATTGAAGTCATCATTCAGAATAAAATACTTTTATAAAATTTAGACATATCTTATTTTATTGGAACTGAGAGTATATTCATTATCTGCCGAATTGATGTTACTACAGCCAGAAATAACAAATCCAACTTCTGAAAAAGCAGTCGTTTATTCGTGAAGGGGTAAAAATGGTGATTAATTCTAGCCTAAGCATCTTGTTTGGATGATATAGTTTCGGTCAACCAAAGTACACAGGATTAATGTAGGAGCTAAAGAATGCTTTAACTCAGCTCACAGTCCTTCATAAAACGTGTTTGCAGCAAGTTGGATGGAAATACTATGCCTGTGGCTTGCCAGACATGTCAAGTTTTGCTTGCTTTTTTCTTGTCAATCCTGCCTGACTCTCCTCGGAATGAAATGAAGACAAGCTCAATCAGAAAAAAATATTTTAGCATACTTTAATAATATACCTCTCTCATATATCCAACCACATGAATGTGATGGAATGTTAATAGTTAATACAATATTTCAATTTTATTTTACACCATGTAGTTTTTTTGATGACACGCAGTTGTGGAGTAGTAGTAATTGAAATATGAAACACCTTGTGAACCCGGTAAAATAAGTAGGAAATAACGTTGCGATCTAAAAAGTATTATGAAGTTTTTAAAATTGTAATTCTAATGGTACTTGGAGGGTTTATAATTTAAGCAAACCTTAAACTAACTTCCCGTTTTGATACTGTCTAAAGCAATAAAGTGTTTTTGAGTTGCCGTCACCGCCGCATCTTTTAAGGTCCTTTCATTTCATACTAATACACTACACTTGTGTGCGTTGAGGCAATAAATCCTGCTTCTTTGGTCAATAAAGATGAAAAACATGAAAGAACGAATATTGCTTCTTGCCTACTTTGGAAAATACTCTTGTGACTTCGCTTTGATAAGCTCTTGACTCTCTCTGCTGACTTCCACTGGACTTTGTAGTTTTGTTTTTATATTCTTACAAAATATTACCATCATCATAACAATCATCATCATCACGTCTTGCTCTTAATACCCAACTACTATAAAAGATTGAGAAGCGATTTACTACCCGTTTTGGTACCGCAACTACAGGGCTGCACTCTCCAATACTTATGTAGCTCTTGAAACTAAGGAACAAAGCCCATCCCTAATTCTATCCTGTGGTGGTCTAAATTTCAGAATAAAGCCCCTGGTGTAAAGAGTATTTATCTCAATCTCAGTGAGACAGACAGAAAAGAGAATCGACAACAAAACAAAGCTCAACGGAGCAACCAAGTAGGCAGCATAATAGAATATCCTAAAGCTGAGAAGCAATGTCATCCTGTGTGTAATCCTAAACCTTCCCTTGAGTTGTGCGATGCTATTATATTGCATTTCTATTGATTACAGAACACTTGGTTGGCTTCTCAAAACAGCTTTTTAGCTTGATGACTCGATGGACGATAACTGAGGCTGGAGTAACAATGAGATTGCTGTATCTACTATAATATAATATGCGGTGATCATAAGTTGTCTTTTATACAAGCTTAGCAAATGGAAATTGGTTTGATTTTACGGGCCTCTATATTAAAGTTATGAACCCAATTTGATTTTGCGTTTATGTACAGTTATTATTTTTGTTAAGAAACTGTATTGCTTGCCAACATTACTATGAGCACTAAAGTAAATTAAACTATCAAAAAATAGATGCAAGAGTTGATTTACTTAGAGCTACGGATTTATTCTTATAAGAATCAAACTTTCCGAATAAATATGTTAAGTACTACACATTTATCATATTGTCTGACTAACCGGGTAAACTTATCATATCATTTACTCTCGGTTTAGTACTTTTCAAAGTAAGTAGAAGTAAAGCGACGCAAGGAACCCTTTTCTCCGTATGTCATCTGAAACATTCAATAAAACTACTGGATAGCATACAATTAGACTCACCCAATAAAAAACAAGCCAACCTAATCAATGATATCTTCTCATGGATGGAAAAGTTAATATATTATGTGCACAAGCTATATTAAGTACACAGTGTATTAAAATATTTGTGCACGCTTTGCCCATACTACTACACACAGGATTTGGATTACATTCAATCCTGCAACTTTTAAGTTCAACTTCTTGCCTTCCTTGCACTTCTGTGGATGAATCACAGGTTTAGATTGGGATGAATAGAAGATGAAGGAAATGTGTGACTCTATGTTTGCATGTTTAACAAGCTTTTTCATTCAAGCCTCCTCCGTACAATTTTATGTAGATTTTAGATGCTTGTCTTGCCTAGTCCGTACAAACTCAAATAGAATTATCTCTCGGGTATAAAGAAGAAACCTGAAAAGAAAAAAATCCCCTAAACACGTCTGCACATTGGTAATTCTTACTATTTGTATTCATACACAAACTCATTACTATCACACTTATACAGTACTGCAGTTGGGTATATCTATCTAACTGATCTTTAAACTTTTTTATTTTCCTAAGCATGCTACGTGCCCCTTTTTCGATCAACACTCCGACCACACTACTCATTACATTATTAGCATCTGTAAATCATCACGTATCATTAGACAAAATATACTATTTTCCCAGTCAGTCCAAAAACTAATCATCTTATTTTATACTTAATTATATTCTACTCCTCGGTCCATTTGAGTTCTCTGATCATCATCAAAACGAATCCTTCCCGTCTTATATTACCATTACCCACCAACTGCCACCGCCGATGCTACTTCCACTAATAATGAGTGATGTTGATGAGATGATGGGCTGCTGCTTTAGGATTCACAGTTCACACAGACCTTCCTATTCATTTCCCCGTCATCACAATAATATAATACATATTACACACAATAAAAGTCTCCCCAACCATTACCCACTACCAACTGCGAGGTTTCCATTTACCAAAAATCTGTTATGTTTAGCGTTCAGCTTAAGTTTGTTTGGTGAAACCCTGCTTGGATGCCCTAGAATTGTTGATGCATCTATAACTAATAGCTAAAGTTTGATCTCAGGCCTGCTTTTATATACATTTGTTCTTCTTCTCATACTTTTTAATTGTGATCGCACTTCAGTATATTTAATAGTCGGTAGTACACAATAGTAGTTATACTCAACGAGTGCTTTTAAGCTTTGAGATGGTGAAGTGGTTTATAGTCAATAAAATAATGTTATTGCATTTCAAAGAGTCTACTTAAGGGGAAAATCAACGAAGGATGATTCTATCAAGAGGGAAATAGGATCGAATCAAGTCATGTGAAATGAACTTGTGGAAAAGAGCTGTGTGAAAACAAAAGTGAGTTCCTATTTCGAAGAGCCATGCAGTTACTCTATTTAGAATGAAAAGGATATAAATAATAATGCAAAGCAGTGAGTAGACATTATGACAGAGTTATAAAAGTTTTGAACCCCAAGAGAAGAAAAACACTCGGAAATGTGAATATTTAAGATGAATCCAGCTCTTTAGGCTACTTGAAGCAGTTCTTTTCGTTTTGTACACTTTAGCTTCTTGTTGCGTTGCATAGGTAAGTTGGTTTATATTTCTAGTTGACTAAAGAGCGTGGTGGCGGATGGATACCTACGTTTGAGACATATTCTAGTATGCCAGATTTAAGATTGTTAGAGTTTAGATTGGATTTCCTTCACTTACCGTCATCATTATTATCAAGTCGACTCGGTGGAAAAACATTTCACTCAAAAGACTCAAGCTTTTTCTTTGTAAAATAATGTCTCGCTTTAAGACAACGACAGAGAGCCTAGCTGACAGGTAGTTTGCTTGATGGTTAAATTTGTATAGGTTTAGTGGAGTATAGTTGTGTTATTTTAGCTTCGCCCCTTTTCTTTCCTAATTATCCTTCATCCAGATATCCCTAGCTTCCCAGTTTTAACTGACACATTATTTTTAGAATGGAAAGGTGTCAATTTTATGAGTTTGTCTAAACTATAAACTATCTGTTTCTAGATAGACTAGCATTTCTATGCCACAACATAAATATACTTTAGCCAAATAGTACTATACATTCGATTATGAGTGGAAGTGGAAGTAATCTTCTAGCGAAAAGCAACTTGGCTTACAGTAGGATAAGGATGGTTGGTTAGAGGCAGGGTCGTCGTATTATTTACAAAAGGATTTACTTAGCACTTAAAAGGGAAATGGCTTTACTAGATAATAAAACGAAATCCAGCGAGATCTCCGGTTTGTATTGCGTTAGTTGGGCATGGGGCTGACGAGTTTTGTTAGATTTGGAAGGATGACAGGATTTTATTTTACTTTTGACAAGGTAGTAGAATCCTTAGTGCACTAAACTAAATCCTGTATTTTGTACGGTAATACCAGACCAAAGTACAAGGCTCAGAAGCTCGCACAATCAGTAGTTCATCACGTTATATATCTTGTATTTGACTAAAGAACTCAACTTGAACTAAACTACTCAAATCAACTCTTGTCTGTCATGGCCCACGGCTTTAAATGGCAAAGCCAGGCGAGTTTGAAAAAGGTAGATACGAACAAATAATATCAAGATACATAAAAAAGTTCAATAGCTATACCCTACGAAACAGTATTCAACCATTTGGTTCGGTGGAATGATAGAAGTCGAAGAGATAGATGCCCAACTTGAGCTCCCATCCTGCCGGCTTTCAAACATTCAATTCAAGATCTCTTTCAACCCTCAGGCAATACATGGTAATGGAATATCGTTATTGAAGGTAACCTCTATCTCAGAGGCTTTATTACTGCGGTTATAGATTTATTAAAAAAAGTAAACATGAGATTTCTAAACTCAAAGCCGTTTATAATCAGATCTACATAAACAGACTAAATAAACCAACTAGGTCTAACCATGCTGTTTAAGTAATATCAAATGTAACGCAATTTACTGCAACTGCCTCTATATAGATAGAGTCACGTCGAAGCAAAACTAAAATAAAATAGTCACTGAAGCTACCTAAGTAAGATGGCAGAAATCCATACAGGAAATCAATTCACAACTTTTGTACTAACGCCATTGCCTTGCCTTAAAGATGAACGCTAGAAAAGTAATACTGTGGGCTTTCTAGTGCATGCAAACAAGGTAGAAAAGAATCTTCCAAGATATAGCAAAGCATCCAACTCTACAAAGAACTAAAACATGACAAGTACTAGGGTGGAGGCATTTCATGAGTGTTTTAACACCGAGGTCGTACTTCAGATCAATTTTTACATCTGTTTGGCGGAGTTGGTGAAAATAAAAAAGGGTTCAATCAGAAAAGTTCTTACCAATACTAAGCTTGGGAGAAACATTTTGCACGTTTCACTTAACCGATTGAACTCGTTTATTTCTAAGTACGTAGCAAACAGTAGCAGTGAAGGCCTTTGTACTTATAATAATATTAATACCTTTTATATTTCGGGCAAGCGTATTGCAAGCAATTAACCAAGTCAAGCGTTGTACTTTCGGTACTCGGAAATAGACAGAGACACATGAAGCTAGATGAAATACTTGGTTTAGAGGTGGGTATAAAAGAGTTATAATACCCATTTCATACTCCTGCCTTCTGTATTGTAGAATAACAATTCATTCCAACATACTAAAAACTTCGGTAAAAGAAATACTCAACCTGAAGAAATCTTAAACCACTACTGACTGTGTGGTCTTTTAAAATCTAGTAGCTATTTCTGTAAAAACACCTCATCGTAGTTTAGTAAGAGCAAGAGCAAGAAGGCTATCTTGATATTTTTTCCAGAAACTGGCGTACCAAAATACTACCGTGCAATGCATTTCACCCGTATTTTCCCCCTTATTTTCTGCTGCCATAAGTTTGTTCAGCATTCAGTACGAGTTCACATTCATTCACTCCTCTCTTTGTTAGTAATGCATTTGCTTTCAGGGTTCTGTGTGCTGTATCTTTTGTTGCAGCCTTGCGTGGTAAACTAGTCTCTATATTAGTTGCTCTAACTCTAACTCTGTTCAAATCTAACTTTTCCATGACCATATCTTCTAGGTCTTAAAGCTTAGTTATAAGCCTTAGTTCAAGCGTATAAAATACAATAAAACAGCATGTTAGTAATATATTAAATCTGTCCTCAAACCTCACAGCCACCAGATCGGCTGTTTATATTTACTTATTGCCAAACTGGATATTTTATGTTTTATATTTAGCAAAGGTGTCCGTATTCTGTAGACTATGAATACACACTACTGCATAAGCGAAACAACTTCTCTGCCTGGAATTATAATCCACAATAACCATAATAATGCAATATCCCGGCCGTTGAATGAATACTTTTGGTGGTTATGTGTGTTATTGAGGCATGGAAATTTCTAGCAAACTAGGAAATATACACACTACACTACTCTACTACTACTACTACATGGTGTTTGGATATTGAGTGTTTGCCTGAACTACATATATTGGAAAACTGCTAAACTAATGTGACATGTTCCCTTGTTCCGAAAGACTGGCTTGTACTAGGGTCATTTCCTCCTTCCAGAGTAATAATATATAATTTCTTTGCATGCAACCCAATTACAGGGAAATAACTCCTATTTCACTTCAGCTTCGAGGGAAACTATCACAATCAAACTGCGTGGAACATATTACTACGCAAACACATAAACTAATACTTAATCACTCTAACTCAAACCGCCTGGCAGTCTCTTTACTGATCCGTTCTTTAAATCAAATTGGTTTTGCTCATTGAAAAAGCTAATGATACGCAAGCAGATCAACAATCGACACCAGTAATGAGTGAATGAATAAACCTGCCAACATCAACTTGTAAAGACACCAGTGTAAACAAATACTCCTTTAAGTTTACGTAGATGCAGTGTAGTAGTGCCGAAGCATGTACATTTTTATACTAGCAAGGAATCTTGTTTCCTCATTATCACAAGTGGGATTTCATCTCAAAAAGGACTTTATCAGTCGGGGAAAGCAGCAACCAAGTCAAAAGGAAGGCATCTTCTTCTTCTGAAGATGAAGGAATTTAATTCCAGCCCTACGAACCAAGTGTATCTCTTCATAATGTACAATATCCGCTTTAGTACACTACACTAACTCTTCGTACATAATACCAACCAACTATTTCCTATTGCCTTTCTAGCTACCTTTACCTTAAGACTCCTCTTCTTCTGCAGCAATAAGTTTCATCTTTCTGTAACGTGGATAGCACATCGGTCTGTAACATATAAAAAACTAAAGAAGGCAGAGAGAGAGAGAGACGCAAGAAACCATTTAACTATCCAGTGTGAAACATACTGCATAGACTCATTTCTTCTGGATGGGAAATTTCACGTCTAAAGTGGCTGAAATGGAGGTTGCTTGCTTCAAGCAAGCCTTTGCTTTACTTTACGTACCACAGGTTTTAGCCAACAGCCAGCTTCACATGCTATCTTATGGTACATGGTGTTTTGAGCTTGTAATACTGGAGACTGGCTGAACGACGCAACGCTAAGTTTCCGAGCATTCATTCGCATTGGGGATGGAGGTTGCTTGCTCTTGTCGACGGGGATAGAAAAGCAGATTCAACTGAACACTTCACAGAAAAGACTCTTTTCCGTCGAGTTTGGTTTGCTGAGTTCAGAAGGATGAGATAGAGTACACAGGGAATATCTACTACTACTTGCTACTACTACTACTAAGGCTTTAGTTATACTTAACTTGCTTTTCTAGTAGTAAAGCAGTAGTAGTAAGGTTAGTAGAAGTGAAATGATAGTTGAACAGTTTATAATGTAAAGGAGCAAATGAATTTAGGTGCAGCACAAATGGGAAGAAGAGCAGTAGCCAGAAGTGGTGCTATGAATGCATATCGGTCGCTGTTATTATGGATCTGCATTGGTATTGGAAGCATAAGCAATAGCATGTGTTTAGTAAGAAGAAGCTTGAAAGAATACCATAAAGTGCTGAGCTTATTAGTAATGGAAGGGGAAATATCTTAAAAGTAGTAGTGGAAGTTGAGGCTGGAACCAAAAGTGGAGTGTAGTTTGTAAGTAGAAGCTGAATAAAAAGTACATAAGCAAACGACGGGCAAAAGCGACTGATAGAAAGAAGATCCATGACCGGGTGAAATAATAAATATAACACACAAAGCATAGAGGTTTGGAGAGGTTGCCCTGGGTCCTATCCTGGGTGCCTTATGCCTTTTGTGTAGTTGCCAGTTGGATTTAGACAGGAGTAAGAGAGATTGTGCGCTTTGCATATTGCTGTAATGTTTGATATGAGGGCAGTAGGAGGGTATTAAATAAAGTACACAAAAGCTAGGAGGACGCAGTGGTGCATTGATTGAAGACATTTATGATAGAGCATCTCACCCAGAAGATTTGAATAAGAAGAGTGACGGACTTGTTATGTTGTGAAGAGAGGAATCTTCTTTGAAAAACGGAAATCTAAACCTCCGAACAACTTTTTTCTACTTTGCAGAATCTCAGTATTAGCTGGATGCTTAGCTTATTCTCAATCTTGCAGGGATTCTTAGCTTGTAAGGAAGGAAGTAGTAGCCTAGTACCATGCTTTATGTGTGAAGAATATGGATATGACATGAACAGGAGTCAAGTGGCTGAAGTATTGTGGTATGCGAAGAACATATATGAGATTGTTGAGCTACTCAGCTGCATATCAATATTCGCCTAAACTGCGGAGTCCTCTGTTATAAATATTATAATTGATAGTCATAATAATGGATTGAGGTATTATAATTAAAAATTTAACGATTTCATTTTGCCTTTT